>CM037851.1:200671121-200777474 GCA_021234595.1 Delia radicum | reverse complement strand
GATTTTGTTCGTTGTATGTAACGTATTGGCTTGATTTTACCCAATTATCTATTGCAAGTATTGTCTATCGTGAAAATGATCAAACTTTTGAAACAATTAAAGTCCAATGAAGATTTCCTTGGGCAGGAATGAAATCCGGATAGGGACACGCCTACATCAGATTGTTTTTCACAATTTGTTAAATAAGTTTTGCGACTTTAGCACATTTAATTACTATAAATGCAATTAATGTTTATCCCGATGAAAATAATTTAAATAACAAATATGCAGGTGCTTGTGCAAATTTAAATGTAACTGACGCTAATAGAAAACATATGATTTTCTATTGTTGATTTACTTGAATAAACGTCACTACATTGCTAGGTCTGTCAAAAAAACAGAGTAGTATTTGGAAGATGACAAAGCCAATTGTGACAATATTTGTTGTTGTTTTTGTTTTTTCTTTGATATTTTAAATTTTGAATCTCGCTCCTAGACGAGGACAAGAAATTCTCATTGAGTTTGTCTTTTAACATAACAAATATCTCTAGAAATTCTAATAACAAAGTCCCCTGAAGATTTCCTTGGGCAAGAATGAAATCCGGATAGGGACACGCCTACATCAGATTGTTTTTCACAATTTGTTAAATAAGTTTTGGGACTTTAGCACATTTAATTACTATAAATGCAATTAATTGTATTGTCTTTCATGAAAATGTTCAAACTTTTTCAAAAGTTACGAATAAAATCTAATATGATAATATCATATTAATTTTTTTACTTAAGGTAGAACAACATTATACCTATTTTTGTTTTTTTATTACAAAAATTAACACATTTTCGAAGCTTTAAAAAAAAAAAATTATGTTTCATAACCGCACAGTGGGTAAAATTGTTTATTTTCACAATTTTGAACAAATTTAAAAAAATACATAAAATATAAATTAGCTGACTAAATTCCAGATCGATTCTTTAGTGGTTAATTTTATTCTAAATAAAGCGAAAAAGTCAGCAAAATATTAAGTGTTTGCAATTTTCTGCTTTCAAAAGTTTTTAAAAATCTAAAATAAAATAAAAAAAATCTCTTAGGCATTTTATTTCCAGTTTTTATCAAAAATCTAAAAAAAAAATATTTAGTAAACTCCAAAATAAGAGCCGTAAAGGAAATCATGTTTTGGAATTCTCTTATTAAAAAAAACTGTTGTAGAAGCGAATCAAAGTTAACTAGTTCTAAAACATTTTGCTGGGTTGGTGTAGAAAATCTTACAAAATTTCAAATTTCGCCAACAAGGGAAGTCTAACTATGGGTTCTCCTCAATCTTGATGAAATTTGGATACGTGATAAAGAAAATAAAATAAGAAACGCGTATGAGGCCAAAGTTAATGCATTTTTGTATGGAAACATGCCTGAAACAAATCAAATTCAGATTTTTTTGAACGCATGTTTTGTTGTACTCGATAAAACAAACATTTTGATACCAAAATTGTCTACCTAGGGTGTTAGGGTTCCCATTTATTTAAAATATTTGAAAAATAAGTTAAAAAGCTCTACGGAAAATAGCAAAGAACAATTGTAAAGATCAAAAAAAAGTTCAGACACCCCCTCAATGAAATTTAATACACACAGAGAAAAATTAAGCTATATGCCAACTGAAATTCGGTTACTAAGATTCAAATTCGGTAATAACGAATTTCAGTCTTTTGGTAAAACTGAACATTAGTTTTCACAACAAAGTTTGGTTAATTCCACTGAATTTTAGTTGCTAAACCCATAATATTCAGAAATCTAACATAAATATTGTTGTACTAACTGAATTTATAAGTTGTTACCATTAATACATACTTTTCAATTCGGTTGGCACTTTATTTCTCTATGTGTAGGCATTCGTATTAATCCAACTATAAATCTTTAAAAAAAAAGCCAGTACCCACAAATATGAATGATGCATTAATCTGCTATAGAATCTTCCAAAGAAGCGATTGATACCAAAATCATGGATAAGCTCCTCCTACTTCCTGAGATATGCCCCTCCCACGGATTGCTACTTTTACAAAAAACGGCAAAAATAGCCCTATTTTGAAATTAAAAATTAACCCCTTAAACCCCACCCACAAAATACGGCTAAAAAGCCCGTGGAGGAGGCTAGCGCCTCCTCAGGAGGAGGCTAGCGCCAGTATCACTTAAAACACATTTTTTTCAATATCAAATACACTTGAAAATTATCGGACATGTTTCGTATACCAGCTAGTGCGTCTCCAAAAGCTATTTCCATTTGTCTAAAATGTCTCTGAAACAATTCGAAATAAGCCGAAAAAATTAAATATGGGGTAATTTTTGACCATACTTTTTAACCCTTAAACAAGAGCCAAAAATGTGTGTCCCTTACCTTTCTTTTCTTTATCACATGTCCAAATTTCATTAAAATCGCAGAGAACCCATCGGGAGTCTTCCCTTGAAAGTTAATATTCCACAAAAAAATACTTTATAGACAATTTAGAGATAACAATTTTTCTTACACAAAAAAAAAAGAAAAATATCTAAAACAAAATATCGGAACATTTCATTTAAAATTTTTCACTTAAGATGCAGAACTCAGATCAGCCCTTTATAAAAGTTTCTACTATCAAATTTTAGTTGCAAATTTTCAGCTTTAACAATTATTTATTTTTGGGTTTTCTTTTCAGACATTGTGGTTTTGTCGGAGAAGTGAGACTCAAAAAAAAACCACATAAACACAATTTAACACAAGAAACACAAAACAAACTCTTTTCACATGCTACATTATTTTGTTAGGTACATATATGAACTACCAATATGTATACTAGGGTGGGCCGCTTTGTAAGGACAAAAATTTGTCGATATTGTGCTATCGATTTTTCGTTAGCTTCTGGCATGGGGAAAAAAAAGTTCCACTACAACCTATCAAAAAAAAAAAAACATTTTCAAGGCGCCCAAATTTAAATTTTTTTACATATTTTTTTTAAATATTACCTTTCCAAGGTGACATATAATACATACAAATATACATTGCCACATACAATTCCATATAACATATGAGCGCGTGAGAATAGAAATACGACTGAGTGAATCGTACATATGGGACCGCATCAAGAAAAGAGTACTCTCAGTCGTATTTCTATTTCTATGAGAAAAAGTAAAAAAATTTAAATTTGGGTGCCTCGAAAATGATTTTTTTGATACGTCGTAGTGGAAGTTTTTATTCCTCATGCCAAAAGCTATCGACAAATCGATGGCACAATATCGATTGCAAAATCGACCCACCCTAATATATACATACATATATCTAACTATATTATGTTCAAGAAGATATGTTAGTATTAATTGTTTACTTTGTAAATTAAAGTTTTATTTTTCTTTTTCGTATTTTTTTTTTTTTTTATTTAAAATTTAACCACAAAATAGGTTTATTTCCATATTTTATGTGTTTAAATTTTGTTGTTATACTGTTGCCAATGTTGCTTTAATTTGCATTTTATTATACATACATATGCAATGCATATTATGCATTTACAAATGGAATCTTTTATATGTTTATGTTTATAAAATTTGTTATTGTTGCTTTTATTTTAATTGTATGTAGAAACATGGTACCCGCTTTGTTTTAATATTATTCTTTGTAACAACTTAGAGAGAAAAAAGTCCTTGATATTATTGTTTATAATTAACAGAATAGTTTGTTTTCTTTTTAATTATTCAGTGTTTTTATTTTTGTGTTTTTAATTTGTTTGTTTTAATCAGAGATGGCAGGCAATACCGCTAAGATACCGTTATCGATTCAAAACCATTTCAACTGACTATCGTTATCCCTAAAATACCACTACCGAAATAATGGAAAACCATTATCCGTAAAATACCTTTGTCAATATAACTAAAATGCCAGAATCCTTAAAATACCGTTACCAAAGTAACTAAAATACCATTATCGCTAAAATATCGTTATCAAAATAATTCAAATAGCGTTATCGTTAAAATACCTTTACCGAAATAATCTGACATAATCCGAAACAATAATCGCTGTAAATAGATATATACACTAGGATGTCCCCAATTATGAATTTTTCACGTTAGGTCTCAACGACGCGTATTTAAGAGCAAAATTCCGGGGAAAATAAAAAAAAAAATTATGAAGGTTATTTTCTATCCCCTACCAGCGTTTGAATTTGGCAAACGTAGTATATTTTGTCCAAAAAAAAAATTTTGAATTTTTTCGCAAAATTGTTGTCAAAAATTGCGCAATGTGGATTAGATTAAGGACAGAAAACTACTGAAATTTTTGTAGAGTAATTTTGGTGCGCTACGTCATTGCAAAGTTTGAAAGAATTAGTTTATTTTTGTTGATGAAAATCCGTTACACGTTGCTAAGTATTTCCTATAATTCAAGAAAAATAATTTGAAAAATTTTTTGGATGGTATCTTTCATCTATTAAAAGCGTTTAAAATTGGCTCTCATAGTGTATTTTGGTAACAAATTGAACTTTTTCACAAAATTGGTGTCAAACGTTGTGTAATGTAGAGTAGATAACGGAAAAAATATTATTAAAATTTCCGTGAAATAATTTTGGTCCACCACAGCATTTACAAGTTGAAAACTAGTCTCTTTTTTTATGAAAAGCTGTTATATGTTGTTTAGAATTCCCTATTATTCCATTCGATTGTCATCCCTAGTTTTACCGAATTTTGAAAAAAGTTTCCAACTTATAATGCTGGGGTGGAACAAAATTATTCCACGGAAATTTAAAAAATATTTTTTCCGTTTTCTACACCATCTATGACACCAATTTTGTGAAAAATTTCAATTTGTTACCAAAATACCAATGAAATATTTAACAATGCGTAACGAATTTTCATCAAAAGAAAAAATAAATATTTATTCAAAACTTGTTTTTGGACACTACGATCACCAACTTCAAACGGTGATAGGGGGTGAAAGGTGTTTTTTAATTACGCGTCGTGTGAGACCTAACGCGAAGCTGAATTCCAAAAAGCGGTGAATGCGGGACATTCTTATATACAATCTCATAAAAATTGTATAATTTCATTCAACCGAATCGATTCGGCTGCTGCAAACCTCGTAAATTCGGTTATCACAACCAAATTCAGTTGTCACAACCCCCAATTCGATTACAAACAACTGAATTCAGTTATGACTACTGAATTTACGAGGTTGCAGCAACCGAATTAATTCGGTTTTATGAAATTCTGTTGAGACAACCGAATTTGTTATGTGAAGCTTGATCGTAAACTAACTAGAATTCAGTTATAATGAGGCTAAAATTATCGATGTGCATTTTCATTACCTGGATAACTAAAATAACGTTATCCATAAACTACCATTACCAAATAACTGAAAAACTGTTATCAATAAAATAACGTTACCGAAATAAACGAAAATAGAGTTACCGCTAAAATACCGACAACCGAAATATGTAAAATTCCGTTGTCGCTAAAACCACGTTACAGAAATAACTTATATATCTTAACCCTTAAAATACCGTTACCGAAATAAATGAAAAAGCGTTAACCTCATTGATACCCGCATCCAATCGGTTACCATACTTTGTTTTAATTTCTCTTGTATTAAGATTGAACGTATGAGTGATATTTAATCATTTATTTACTACTCATACGCTTAGGTAACCCAAATATTATATTACAATTTTTAACAAACAAATTATTTCTTGTGTTTCTTGCAGTTGGGATATTTTTGAATATTTTTCCAGTTTGAGCGGAAATCAAAATAAAATACACTCACAATATTTTTCCCGTAAATACTGAATATACAAATTAACTTAATTGAAAATCAGTTAAAAAAAAAGATTACTTACTTTTCGTTTAAAGCAATTGTATTTTTTAGTTTATTTTCAACTGTTGAATAATCAATTGACAAAATGGATAAAAATAATAGATTGTTTTCGTTTATTTCAATACTCAATATAATATAACAAAAATTTTAACAGCCACTATCCCCTTGCCAAAGAAATCAACACATTATTAATATAAAGAATTTCCTGAGTGTTGCTTCGCTTTAAAAAAAATAAATTAATAAATATTTATTAAAGCCAGAAAATCTTAACAAAAATATACACGAGCGCTAGAAAATTAAAAATCAAAAAAATTGTAAAATAACCAAAAACGACAAATTACTTTTCTCTATATTTGAAAGAACAAATTTTCCGAATTTTTTTTTTTTTTTTAATTTGATATACAGTGGGGACATCAGGAGTTCGAGATATATTAACGAGAAAAGTGTATTTTTTGATCAAAATACTCCGATTTTTGACCTTCCTGGAAATACATTTTTCATAATACTTGTAACGTCACCGGAACACACTTCTCTTACCATTTTTTTCAGTTTTCCAATTTTTAAGATAACTTATTTCCTTACGACATTATTGTAAATTGAAATTGAGCAATTTTAAAGTCCCGCAATGCAAAATTTTAAAAAATTCAAATTTGTTATCAATTTCAACCGACTATAATGTCGTAAGGAAATAAGTTATCTTAAAAATTGAAAAACTGAAAAATAATGGTAAGAGTAGTTTGTTCAGGTGACGTTGCAAGTATTATGAAAAATGTATTTCCAGGAAGGTCAACAATCGGAGCATTTTGATCAAAAAATATACTTTCCTCGTTAATATAGCTCGAACGCCTGATGTCGGAGAGTGAATCTAAGGCCAGATTTGGATTCAGCGTACCTTGTACCTTTAGTTCTAGTGTCAAACATTTTTCGGTCTGAATCTGTAGGTGTAAAAAGTATTTGCATGTACTCACAAGTGCTCCCCACTGTAAGTGTTTTACAATTTTTTTTCAGATTTTATTCAATATAAAATTGTTTGTTCAACGGTCACAAAAAATGAAAAATTCCGAATTTCAAACAAATGCTTTTACTGAAGTTAAAGAAGTGTTAATTTGGAAAATTCTGAATTTTTACATTTTAAGGTCATCAAAGTGACCGATAAACAAACAAGTTGTATATCGAATAAACTATGAAAAAAAAAAATTCTCAAAATTTGAAAAAAAAAATAAAATTCGGAAAATTTGTTACTTTAAAGTAATTTGTCGTTTTGAGCTATTTTGCAATATTTTGGATTTTTAATTTTCGAGCGGTCGTGCATATTTTTGTTAAGATTTTCTGGCTTTAAAATATATTGACTTTGTTGTTTTTACGTGATTTTCCAACCTTTTACACTTTGGGTTTCCTCTTCTATTTTTAATTACAATTTTATTGCAGAATTTTTTTAATATATTGCGGACAACAAAAAAAATTAAAACAAATTTTACTCCAGTAAATACGAACCTCACTCATAACGAACTAATTACATTCAGTTTAAAAAATATAATTTGGTTTCTTTACTTTTGCATTTATTTAAATATAAGAAAAAAATTTTTTGGGGGTTCATGAAATAACAGAAATCCGGCAATGGGACCGTGAAGCAAAATTTAGTGGGAACCGTTGCTCGAAAATATATAGAAGGCGCTTCCAAAATTATCCGACCTGACGTATAGATGTCGTTTAGCTGGCTGAAATGATAGGCATTTCAAAAAGTGCTTTACATCGCATATTGACCGAAAATTAGGAGAAGAGAAAGCTGTGCCCAAAATGTGTGCCGCGATTGCTCACAATAGAACAAAAACAGCACTGTGAAGATGTTGTTAAGATGATGGCCCCAATATCAATGAATTAAAGTTCGAACTGCTTCATCACGCACCTTATTCGCCAGATTTAGCTTCCTAGGATTTTTTCTATTTCCAAACTTGAAAAAATCGGTGGTCAAATATTTGCCAACAATGAAGAGGTGGAGTCTGCGGTTAATGGCTATTTTAAGAATCTAAACAGTACTTACTATAAACAGGATATCGAAACTATTGAATTTCGAAACTATTGATTATTGAAAGTGTATCAAACTGAAAGGAGATTATGTTGAGAAATGGGGAAAATTTTTATCAACAGATTGCTTTTCACAATTTGTTAAATAAGTTTTGGGACTTTAGCACATTTAATTACTATAAATGCAATTAATGTTTATCCCGATAAAAATAAATTTAAATAACAAATATGCAGGTGCTTGTGCAAATTTAAATGTAACTGACACTAATAGAAAACATATGATTTTCTATTGTTGATTTACTTGAATAAACGTCACTACATTGCTAGGTCTGTCAAAAAAACAGAGTAGTATTTGGAAGATGACAAAGCCAATTGTGACAATTTTTTGTTGTTGTTTTTGTTTTTTCTTTGATATTTTAAATTTTGAATCTCGCTCCTAGACGAGGACAAGAAATTCTCATTGAGTTTGTGATTTAACATAACAACTATCTCTAGAAATTCTAATAACAAAGTCCCCTGAAGATTTCCTTGGGCAGGAATGAAATCCGGATAGGGACACGCCTACATCAGATTGCTTTTCACAATTTGTTAAATAAGTTTTGGGACTTTAGCACATTTAATTACTATAAATGCAATTAATGTTTATCCCGATGAAAATAAATTTAAATTTATCAAATTTGTTCTGTTTTCGGTCGGCTAATTTAGGGACAGTCCTTATTATTCCTGGACTCGGTCTTTTGTTAAAATATTCTGTCATTTCAATAACTTTATGCAAGTTTAACATTATTTCACGTTTATATCCCGTAACTTATCTTAAAGTATTCTGAGATTTATGCAGAAATATAGTTATGAAGGACTTTATAGAGGAATACCTTACAAGGAAACTATGCGTAGGTAAACCCACAGATTTAAATGACACTTATTACATACATACGTATATTTTTAAAAAGCTCCATAGTACGTTTCGGGTTTAAAAAACGAGGTCAAAAGCTATATAATTTTTGTATTAAAAAATGGCCTAACATTTTCGAAATTTAGATTTATAAGTACTCGAAAAAAAAATAAAATAATGTTTGACATTCACATCACAGACTAAACAGACCCGACACAACTGACACATGCCAACATTGTTTATAAAAAACGTATGTTTTTTAAATAAGTTTTTTTTTCCTGAATACCGTGTGAGAACGGATAAGAACGTTGAATTACGCAATAGACACTGTATTCTGTATATATTTGCTTCATTCTCACACGATATTTTGGAGAGTTGCCATGGACAGTATTTTTCAGTGCTGCCAGACTTTACATTTTCGTGTCCGGTCTAGTTAGTCTATGCCCACATTGTATATGTTATGAACCCAGGTTTGCCACTTATTTGAAATAAATAAAATAAAAGTTGTCTCAAAACCCAACGATTATAAAAATCAACACTCAGGAAATTATACCTATTAATTAATGTGTGGCTTTCTTTGGAAAGGGGATAATGGAGAAATGAAAGATGGTGAAAGATGAAGGGCTTCAAACATGGCAACACTGTAATTGCGCTAGATGATAAGACTTAGAACAGTTGTTGCTCGCCACCTGATGTTGAGTTGTCGAATTTATTGAAGCTTTTTGTTTCATAGCCCTGATTTATTTTATTTTACTTCGGTGGGGTTAAGTGCTATGGGAACACCGAAGGTGGGCGCAGCGATACATATAAGTGATAGAAAACTGATACATTATTTTTCTAAATTAATGTTGTCGTCACCGGGAATCGAGCCCGGGACCATCTGTGTAACAATACAACGCGCTAACAATTACACCACAACGCTCATAAAAATGTGGTATTTTGTTTTTAAATAACAAAAATTCGTTTTATATACTAGTTGATGCGTTTTAAAATTAACCTTTCATTTGATACCCAATAGTTACATATATTTTAAAAATGTCAAACTCTACTACACACTATGTAGTTTTCTTATTAGTTTAGTATTAAACTCTGGTCATTTTTGTTATATAACTTAACCGCCTTAAAAGAATGAAAAAAAAAACTGTGACACAAGAATCAAATATCAACTATTACATTTAAGTATTCATTGCAATCAAATCTCATTTACCAGTAAAAAGAAAACTTTCACAATTAACCTTGTGATTATACAATATTAAACTCATACATTCATATTAAAATGTCATGTTATATAGCAGGGCTGGCAAAACTATGACACGTGTGCCGCGTCATATTAGGTGACACACGGAGTTTTCTTAATTATTTGAAAGAAAAAAAAATTTTATTAGAAAACTAGATTATTAGAAAGCAATATTTCTGCTAAAGTAATTGTTAGAGTTTTAAGTATCGGTACAAAACTTTGAACTTTAAAAAGATTATGGTGAAATGTTTCGTAAAGATTGTAAATCAGCTTTCAAAATGTTTAAAAAAGTGTCAAAAACTACTCTTATTTTTACACAATTACACTCAGGGAACTTCTGCTTTAAAAAATTGTAGTTGTTTGGGTTGTAATACAGATTCATTATTTTTAATGTAAATGTCAGTCATTTGAAGAACAAATTTAATTTTTTACTAACCTTGTAGTTCATTTAAAAAACAAACCACCTCAAATGACTGTTTTATGATTTTACATTAATTTTTTACAGTCGCTTTTTGTTATTAAAAAAAAAAAAACAAAAAAAAGTAAATGTTTGTTTATTATTTACTAACATATGTGATTAATTTTTACTAGAAATCTTAGTAATTTTTTGAAGAGTATAAATAAATCACAAATGCTATTTGAATTTAATGCAATGTAAATCGTCCTTTCCTCAGGTGAAATTTCATTTGTTTTTGACTGCAATTGCTGTCGTCTTTACCTACATAATGTCCTAAGTGTACGATTTATAACCTTAAAAAAACATTTTTCAGAAATCAAAGTACCACGAGTTTTAAATATTAGATGTACGGAAAAATTTGTGAAGATAAGTACAACATTTTCAGAAAATTTTTAATTGCATTTCAGATTCATTAATTGAATTTCAAAAATTATACATTGTATTTCAAATTTGTTAATTGAATTTCAAAAACTATCAACTGTACGTCAGTTGCATTAATTGTATTTCAGAAAATACTTATTTAATTTATTAATTGCTTTTCAGAAATCATCAATTGTATTCCAGATTAAAGAATTGTATTTCAGAAATTTTCAATTGCATTTGAAAAATTATCAATTGCAATGAAAATTATTCAAGTTCGAGGCCATACTCTATATTTCTTTATTAGGATATTGTCCTAACAAATAATCTATAGAGTTTTTGTTTTCAAATTTATTCTTTAACCCTTTCAGGAATGTGTTGATAGATCTATTTCGGGAATTTTCTAGATCTATTTCGGGAATTTTCTTTTCAGAACACGTTTTAAAAGAGGTAACAATCCTATGCCAAACATCAAACATTCATATAAACAAGTTTACTCACTACATGAGAACTAATATATATTATATGAGCTCGAAGTAAAACAGACTATCACCATTGATCAAAAAATAAATTGAAAAACTTGTTTTTTGTACACGTTTTTGTTTCGTTTTCTTTGATTTGTACATTTGTTAAAAACAAAATGTACAGGGGAAGTAGTAAACAAGACCATACTTTGTCTTTTATTCAAGTTCGAGGCCATACTCTATATTTCTTTATTATGGTTATAATCTTTAACTTCAAGCTCATATATTAGTTCTCAAGTACACTAGTTTATATGAATGTTTGATGTTTGGCATGGGATTGGTACCTCTTTCAAAACGTGTTCTGATGATGGGAACCTAGAAAATTCCCAAAATTGATCA
Organism: Delia radicum; assembly: GCA_021234595.1. Taxonomy (NCBI): domain Eukaryota; kingdom Metazoa; phylum Arthropoda; class Insecta; order Diptera; family Anthomyiidae; genus Delia; species Delia radicum. The sequence continues at coordinate 200,765,836 of CM037851.1, read as the reverse complement.
AAATTTATCAGAACAATTATTAATATCTGATATACAATTAATAATTTCTGAAACACAAATAATTTTGTCTGAAATATAATTAATAATTTTATTTCAGAGTTAAACATATGTTCTCAATATTTTGTGTCATAGATTATTAATAACTTCTAAATTACATTTGATAATTTTTGATATCTTCTACACTGCGTTGCATAACTATGATTAAAAATAATTTTTGTTATTTTTTCTAATATTACAAAAAAAAAATTAAACTGTTTATCAGAGAGTGATAACTGATCTGTTATTATGTAAAATTTAAGAGATTATTTAATTGATTTAAGAGACAAATTGTGTAATAATATTTTGGTTCATAACTTTAATTAAATATAACGGAAAACAAAGATGAATAGCAAATAACGGAAAATTAAAGAATTATTTTAGTGTTTTATGCAATTTTAATCAATTTGCAATAAAAAGCCGCATGGTTCATATCCAAGTGATTTAAAAAAAAAAGGCAAATTTCAGCCCATTTGGAAAGTGGCTTAAGTTTTCGGGAAATTGCTAAAAAAAAATAATGTAAGATGAATGTAAGATAAATGTGTACAAATCAACCATAAGTAGGCTCTTAGGATATTACTCAAGGTTATTACCCCGCCAATTATTGAATTGTATTTTCTGAAATACAATTATTAAATCTGAACACAAATCCATTATTTTTGAAATATAATAATTGTGTTTCAGAAATAATGGATTGGTATTGAGAGTATTGATAAATCTTAAACTTTATTGATAATTTCTGAAAAACAATGGATAATAATGTAAAAAGTACCCTTTTTAAGTGCATTTTTAAAATTCCACTACGATTCAGTAAAAATTTCTTGCCATGTTAGATTGAAAGAAGCTCTAATGTTTTAAGAAAAAAAAATCTCATAAACAGAGAAGTGAAAAAGTGCCAGAAAATTGGACAAAAGTGAAAAACAGTCTGCAATAAAATTAGGTCTACACTCAAAATAGTTTGTAGCTTAAATTAACTGAAAATGTTATTTAACATAAATGACAAATCACTAAAAATCCGTAAGAACAAATGATTAGTAAGTTATAAATAAATGTTCAAATTTTAACTACAGATCAGTTAAAAAAAAGTTATGTTCAGTTATTTGTAATTATTTCAGTTTTTTGTTTTTTTCTCTACAAAATACAGGTGTACAATTTTTAAATTTTTTGTAATTGAATTGAAGTAATTTTGTATATAATCCAAACACCCGATTTTAAACATTTTAAAACGAACGTTTTTCTTTGTTTCCTCAAAAAATAAATGTTAAAATTAAAGATCTTATCTTTTTAAGCTCAAAAAATGAATACTATTTCTAGAAATAAAGTCGCAAAGAATTTCGAGAGTGTTAACGAATAAACTTGCACACATTAATAAACAGAGCGGTAAGTAATTCCGACAATATTGTACATTGTTCACGTGCATTGCTGCAAACCCGTTTGATTTGTGTTATCAACAATGCCACACACACAGAAAACAGTTATGTAGTTGCAACCGAATTTTTGTGGTTCCACGTACTATCACTATTATTAAACTTTAATACTATTTATTATAACAACCGATATTTATTTACAAATTTCGAATTTTTATTGTAACAATTGAATATTTTATGTTTATGAACAAAAATTTCTTTTATTAATAAAAAAATTATATGCCTCGAACTGGGCTCGAACCGGCGATCTCCCGTTTGTCCGGCAATTACTTTACCTCTAGCCTAAACCCAATTTAAATATGTTTTTTTTTAATTTCAACCTTGAATGTTTTCTTGTTTCAAATTTAAATATTTGTCTAAAACTAGATTTGTATGTACAATAGAAATTCGGTTTGCTAATCTCAATATTTTATTAGAGTTACCAAAACTATAAAAAAAAAATTTATATTATTTTATTAATAAAAAATTCTTCTCCGCTAACTGGACACGAACCGGCGACCTTCTGCTGGTCAGGCAATTACTATACCTCTAGCCTAAACTCAATTTGAATTTGTATTTTCAAATTTCAACCTTGAATATTTTGTTCTTTCGTGTTTAAATATTAATGTCTAAAAATAGATTTGTATGTACAACAGAAATTGGGTTGATAATCTTAATATTTTATTAGAGTTACCAAAACTATTAAAAAACTTAATATTATTTTAAAACGAAAACTTATATTTAAGATATAGTGATTATTTTTTTGCATATAAAACTTATATTCGATTTCAACTGCAAATATTTTATTCAAGGGATAAAATCTCCGAAAAGTGGTTTTTTGTTGGTATTACAGGTAATGTAGAAGATATTTTTTTTATATTGATAAAAAAAAACAATAGTTTGAATGGTGTGACTGTGTTTTGGTTAATTTTTTTATTTTTTCTGTTAACAATATAGTTTAATTATTCTATGATGAATTTTAAGTACTTACAATTAAAATGATTGAATAATGATTAAATTTTGTTGATTACAATGGAATTCCAACCAATTAATTCTCTGTGTGCACTAATTGTAAATTGTGTTACAAGATATACATACAACAGAATGTCGCTTTTCTGTCGTATGTAAATATTTGAAAACTGCATTTTTAAAAAGGCGTTGTGGTATAACAAAATTGATACTAAACTTATCCGCGGTTGACATCCCATAAATAAACAAATATCTGAAACTATTTATTATTTTCAATTATTTTAATTGTAAATTTTTTGTACATTTTTTGCGCATTAAAATTACACAAGACAATGCCTGTAGTAATATTTAGTACAAATTGGGTTCAAAAACTTTTAATTTTTTCCGCTAATTCCCGCGTTATTTTTGGCGGTTTTTGCAAACTATATAGCTAAATTAACTAAATACCTAAACAAATTTATATAAAAGGCAAAGGGTCAAATAAAATATATTTTATATGGCGCCCCATATAAAGAAATCGCGATTTGTAAAAAAATGTGTATGGCATCATTACCTTTCAAGATGACCCCATATAAAATGTTTGAAAAATCTTGAAATTTTGTATAAAATTTGAATCATACCTATTACTACCGGGTTTGACCTCAGTTATTTTAATTCAAAAACGTATATATGAAAAATTGGCAAATTAAAAAAAATATTTATATACAGGATGTAATCCGCTAATGCGTTCAATAATTAATTTGTAAAACCATAAAGCATTTTTTGGCAAACCGAAATTATATTACAGTTCTTTAAATACTCTTTTTAAATGATTATAATCCAGATACTGTGCCGTTTTTTGTGATACCTTGTTTTGCACCACAACTTAGCGGTTTTGTTGACACCACAAAAATATTTGAAATTTTTGGGGCTAAAGTTGAAAAAATATTAGTACTTTTTTGTACTTTTTCTCAACTTTGTTATTTAACAATAATTTTTTTGTTCGTTTTTTTTACAGTTAAAAATAAAAATACTTGCAAAAAAACACATTTTAAATTTCAAATATATTTATTTTTTTTTTAAACCAAAAATAATACGTTTTCCGGTCTTTAATAAAAAAACAGACACGAATTTTTTTTGAATTTAAATTAATTGTATCATAACTGCAACGGAAACAAATAAATGTCAATATTAATTTTTTCGGGTTAAATTTTACGAAATTTTAAATAAACTAAAAAAATCTGTAAACACTAGTAAATTATTATGAGCAAATGTATAAAAAAGTTGAAAAAAAAAAATTATTTGAAAAATAAATGCACGTTCCTTTAGTTTTAACTCAGCTAAAAACTTTTTTTTAAACTACAAGGTGGCGCAAAAGTAATCCTCCTATCAGAAAATGCTATAAATTTTGCGATTGGCCCCTAATGTCAGTTCTGTTTTGACATTTGTGTAGTAAACACATGCGAAATACACGTTAATAAACAATGTTACGCAACACTGCTCCAGAACGCGGAATATTGGTGACTATTTATTTGATCAATAATCGGTCGGTGAGTTTGGCACAACGTGAATTTCGTCGCAGATTTCTTGGCCGTCCAACGCCTACTGGTGAAACACTGAATCGCCGTCGACATCGACCAGACGACGTGCCACGCAAATGGGTATCAGTCGACGGTCTTTACAGCGAATTTTGGCACAAGATTTGAAGATGTTTCCGTACAAAGTCCAGACGGTGCATCAGCTGTTAGCTGCTGACCGCCAATCGCGTGTAACATACGCTCAAGCCGTCCTTAATCACCACCAAGAGGAAGATGATTTTTCATCAAAAATAATCATGAGTGATGAGGCCCATTTCCATCTTAGCGGGTACGTAAATAAGCAAAATTTACGCTTCTGGGGCACTGAAAATCCGCGTGTAACCCACGAAGAGCCATTACACCCGCTCAAAGTCACTGTATGGTGTGCTGTTTTCGCTGGAGGAGTCATCGGACCTTTTTTCTTCGAAGACGTCGCGGGCCAAACGGTTACTGTGAATGGTGAGCGCTACAGAGCAATGATCAACGAGTTCTTTTTGCCGCAACTTGATGAATTGGGATTGGAAAACATGTGGATCCAACAGGACAGTGCAACGGCACACACTGTACGTGCCACAACCGATATGCTGAAGGATGCATTTCCCGGGCGCCCAATCTCCCGTTTTGGCGATTTGCACTGGCCAGCAAGATCGCCTGATTTGACCGCTCCAGACTTCTTTTTGTGGGGCTTTTTGAAGTCGCGGGTTTATGTCAACAAGCCTCAGACTCTTGCAGCTCTTAAAGACAATATCCGTCAAGAATGTGAGGACCTAACGCCGGAAGTTTTGGCCAAAGTGATGGAAAATGCCATAAAAAGGGCTCAAATGACAATCAACTGTGGCGGCGGCCATTTACATGACATCATATTCTGGACTTGATGTAAAAAAAATTAAAATACCAAATAAAAATAATCCACAAGAAGAATCAAAGTTTTTATTTTTTTTTTTTTAAATTACAGCCAAAAAACATCGGAAGGTTATTTTTGCGCCACCTTGTACAAGCTGTTAACTACATAATATTCTGAGTGTAAGACACTTAATATGAAAATGACGTTATTAAAAGTTCTTTCAAAAAATGAATAATCTTAAGTTGGCACGCGACATATTTTTAACAAAAATTTATCTTTTTGTGGCACGCACCGAAAAAGGTCTCGCCACCACTGTTATATAGTAACAACAGACAATATTATACATTGTACATGACTAGTTAACTTCCGTTCCATATAAAAAAATATACATGTATAAGAAATGTAACAACGGCACCGACAACGAAATAAATGTTGATAGTATTCCCTAGTTGATGTTAAACGGCAAAAGTGTAAAAACTAAACTACACACGGTATGTATTTGTTATATCGAAAAGAGCATTACAAATGGGTGGAAATCTTATTGTACTATGAACTGACAGACTGACTTGTATGACTGATGATAAAGCAAACGAATACATGCGTGGAAAAATCAAAGGGTGAATAAATGCATAACAATGCACAATAATGATGATAATGATAAAAAAATTAATTATAATGATGACACGTTAGCAATATGTAACAAAAATCAACAAATATGTCCCTATAGGAAAGTTCAGTTGAAGATTAAATATACTGATGAAATGGGGAACATATAAAATTATTGGACAAGTGCTCCTTGCTAAATCGTATATAAAAGAATACTAACACTAGCGCACATCAAATTTCGTACCGGAAACAAAATAATAAAATAGATAATTCAGTGTCTCTTCTGAATAATGGCAGTAAGTGGACAAACTCCAATTGACCACATTTATATGCTATGTCGACCGTGGCGTAATTCCCCCTAGTAGTCATAGCCTGACGAAGGCGCTGGGGATTATCCTCATCCATGACACAAAGTAAAAAAAAGTTGTTCATTTTGAGCAAATTAACAACTTAAAATACTTTGATGAATTGACATATAAACAACCACTGAAGAGTTCTTGGATGGGAAGAAACATGCTGCAGTCTTGTATATTCCTTGTGAAAAATTATTTTCGAGAGTTTACAAATATGTATTTGAAATTTTAAATTTTCATAATAGTCTTTTTTTTTTAATTATCGATAACTGTTTATAAGCCCTTAATAACCCTTCAAAAACCATAAAATTAAAAAAAAAAAAAAAATTATGAAAATCAGTTAACTCAACAAAAAAAATATTTACAATATTTGTTTATACCTAATAAACAAAATTAAATATTATAAAGTATCATTAGCTATTAATATTTACACTAAGCAGTGAGATCAGTCAAAATATTGCACGCATTTTATCTTGTAACTTCTTGTACATACTTCAAAGGATCGGATCCTTGAAAATACAATCACGAGAAATTTTTCTATAAAAGTTCAACAGTGATTTAAAAATTTAATCGATAAGTTGTTCCAATGGAATATACAGTTAAATTACCAAAAAAATATATTTTTTAACTTTCTGTCTATTATTCAATAAATAAAAAAAACGGACTTTCGGTAATAGAGAAATTCCATTTAATATCACCATAAAATTAATCGATGTATTCCGAGTGTGTACGGTAGTGATCGCAAGTATTAAAACCAATTTTTTTTTTATTTTTTTGGAAAACTTTGGCTTCAAATTGTCGGGTAGGGACGTCACTTAAAATGCCATAACTTTTGATATGTAAAAAATATCGACAAACTTATTTTTTTCATAATTTTATCAAAATCGGAAAACATTGATTAATTTCAAGGTGATATTAAATGGAATTCCTCAATAGTTAAAATATTCAGTTAAAATTTTCTATTTAAAACAAAAAGTTGTTATATTATATTGAGTATTGAAATAAACGAAAACAATCTATTGTTTTTATGGATTTTGTCAATAAATTTCTAAACAGTTGAAAACAAACTAAAAAATACAATTGTTTTAAACGAAAAGTAAGTAGTTCCTTTTAACTGATTTTCAGTTAATTTAATGTGTAGTTGTAGTTTAATGTGTAGTTTTTAGGAAAAAAAATATTGTAATTGTATATCTGCATTTTGTGTAAAAAGTATCAAACAAAACGATTAGTGAAATCGTCGTCAAATCAAATAATCAATAAAAAGAACGAGAAAATATAAATGAAATTTACACAAAAAAAAAAACAGATCCGAAATTCCAAGAAGAACGAGGAGGCCAAAGAGATGTGTCGTAATATTGCAACAGAATATGATTGTTGTATAATGATTTACGAAACAAACGTTCTTGGTGACTTTTCCCACCTTCCAGGAAATGTTGAGGAAACAATTTGGACAAAAAAAAAAACAAAGTTTACAACCAAATTTTAAGTTGGCATACAATTTGTACTTACGGCAAATGGAGTACTTTTTATATAATAACAGGCACTATAGACACCGATTTTATACATAAGAGAGCGTTTGAAAAACGGCATTATTAATTTTGTTCGTGAACATGACTCTGCATCTCGTCTTTATAGTAAATCAGAGGTAAAGTGATACGAAAGGAATAATGTGGTTTTGGTACCAAGAGAGTCATATCCACATAACTACCCAGAACTGAGACCATGAGAAAGATATTGGGCTCAGATGAAAAGATTTATGATGAACACAAAACAGGTCGCCAAAGATGCTTAAACATTTAAAACTAAATATAAATTGTGGACTACGCTTTCAAAACTACGATCATTTAAACACTATGTATTTTTATAAATTTTTCAAAAAATTTTACAAATTTTAAGCAGCGATTAAAATTCATTGCTGTTTGCGTTTTGAACAACAACGAATTTAAAAGAATACTATTTGTCGTAATAATTAAGAAAATATCGTACATATATCAAGTTTCATGCAAATCGGAAGTTGAAAAAGTTATAATTTCGTCAACAGGAATGATTCTATATGTACCTTAAATTTAGTAGAATGCAAACAACCGTATATTTTGCTAAAAGCAACAGAAATTTTGCAAAAAAAATTCTAGATTTCAAATTTCAGAAAGGCAGATTTTTATTCGAATGAAAAAAATAATTTAAAAAAAAAATTCAGAAGCTTTGTTTTCTTCTGTCTAAAAATATATAGCAAATTTGTTGCTGATTTTAGCAGATTAATTTGTTCAATTCAATTAACTAAAATTTAGCTTAAATACAACTCTGTTGTAAACTCAACAGATTTATTTTTCTATTCTTATCTTACTAATAATTAGCAATACAAATTTGCAAATTCTAGCAGTTTTTTCTGCAATATAATTTTTAACTAAGTTTTAGCAAAAATGCTTTTCTATTAATGTAGGAAATGGTTTTAAATCTAACCAGTTTTAAATAATGTTTGAAGTTTTCTATTGCTCCCAATTGCGTTGATTTCATTACGTCCAATCACAACTCATGTCTAATAATGCAATGTAAGCGTAATTGGATGATTTGTAATATGATATACTAAATAAATGACGAGACATTACAAATTTAGCATAATAAAACAACCGCAACAAAATTGTCATAATGCTAAGGAAATTATGTCGGATTAAAAAAAATTATTACAACTGCAATTTTAGAACGCATTTTATACACAATGATCGTAGTCGGTATGATTAAAGGCAACAATATAATAAACAAATATTTAAGGTTTAAAATATAATGAAAATAGACTACCCAGTATAGAAAAGGTAAACACCAGCTTAATCTCTGCATTACTTTAATACAAATAATAATGATTTACTAAGTACTAGTTAACTTTCCAATTATTTTAATACAAAAAACAAAGCCTTACCCAGAAGTACTTGTTTTTATCATTATTTAAAATATAAAGTAGTGACCTAAAAGTTTTTTGAAAATTTATTTTTAGACTTTTTCGAAGTGAAGTAAGTACATATTTATCTGCTTATTTTTGATTTTTTGTAAGCTGGAAAGTAATGATATTTTGTGTAAGCAAGTTATTTATGTTGTTATCTTCCAGTATATAAATGGTAATGACATGTCATTACTTTTCGGACTAGCAGTAATGACACCAGCTTACTCTCTGCATTACTATAACATGAATAATAACGACTTACTAATGACTAGTTAATATTCCCATTATTTTAATACAAAATCTAATGCCTAACCCATAAATACTTATTTTTATCATTATTAGAAATATAAAGTAGTGAACTAAAAGTTTTTTGAAAATCTATTTTTTAGACTTATTATTTTTTTAACTCTAACAAGAACATAAGGAGTGAGACCGAATAATTCCCGACAGAGATTATCACTTATAACTATTTTCATGCTTAAAGGTGAATTTTTTTTTTCGATCAATTTATATTTTAAAAAGTCGTCAGATTACGTGTACAAAATAAAATATTAGCGAAGTAGGAGTATTAGTGTGCTTACAAATGGACTTTGAACAAAAAGTGAAGGCAAAAAAGTAAAATTTTTACGCAAAATCCTTGAATTTCTGACAAAAAAAAAATGCTTAATTGCCCAGAACTCAGAACAATCAAATGATATTAAGATTCTTTTTAAATTATTGATGAAGGCTACAAAACAAGTTCTCAATGCTGTCACTTTTTTGGAAATGGTCTGTTCCTATCAATAGGGTACTAAAGATGCCAAAAAAAAAAACTTTATTACTCACTTTTTGCTCAGATTCCATTTGTAAGCGAAATACTGAGTCGATCGCTTTAATATTTTGCACACAAAATCCAGCAACCTTCGTAAAGTTAACTTGACAAGAAAAAAGTTCAGTGTCATACATAAAAGCAGTTGGAAGTGAAAATGTGTGTCGGATTTTTTTCGATCCCACTTCTAGTTATATTAGAAGTGGGATCGAAAAAAACCCGACCCACATTTAATTTTGATTTTTTGAAAGCTGGAAAGTAAAGACATTTTTTGCACGCAAGTCATTTATGTTCTTATCTATCTAATACAACATGTCGAGATAGCGCATGTGGTAGAGCGGTTGACAGACAACCTAGAGCCCAGGCTCGAATCCCGTGTGGGAACATTTAATTTAAAAAAAAAAATTTCAACAAAATTACATTTTAGAAATGTTGAGGTTAAGAAGAAAAATAAACGTTTTTCTCTAAAAATTATAAACACTATTAATTTTTAAATCAGACTAGACTAGTTTCTGCCTCTTTTTTTATGGACAGGCGTCATCAGAGAATCAAGCCGACCCTAAATTTTCGGCGGCGGCGGCGCAACCACTTTAGCTACGGCGGCGGCGGCGATTAGGTTAAAAAACCGGCGGCGGCTAATTTGTCGGCTTAAAATTCTGTTTTTTTAACTGTTGTTATCTTGACGATTTTTAGATAAAATCGATTTTTAGATAAAATCGATTTTTAGATAAAATCTAGTAATATATCGCTATATTTTTCATCAGATTAATTTTCTTGTTAGTAATCAACAAAAAAAAAAAAAAACATTTCTAAGCATATGCACAAGTTATTAATTATAAGGATTTAATTGAATTGGGTTGGCTAATTGTTAATAAAACAAAAACAAGTTCATATATATAAAAACTAGTTAAATTTATTTAAAGAAAGAAAAAAAACAGATTACAACAACATTTTTTTTTTAAATATATAATACATTTAATTCATGTCAAAGTAACCAATGGGTTTTCAGCACTTTTCCCAAATTTAATGACAATTGGTAGGAACGTTACCTTTTACAAAACAAACACTCTTACAAAGCTTAAGAGTTTTGTTCCTTCTAGTTCCCGAAATGTAATGTCTTAAAGATTTCCAGAAAAATCTGTGAATTTTCCCTTACATTATGCATGCATTTTAGAAGTATTTGAGGTATATGCACAACTAAGGCAGCATATGAAAGGTATACAATGCAACGTTATTTTTATTTTCAAAAGGTTAAAGTTAATTTTTAAGATTAAAAATTTGGGAAGCTATATTTTAAAATGCGACATTTTTAAAATTGTAAAAAAATGTTTGTATGATATGTTTTCGGTACATTTTAAAAGCAATTTAGGAATTATTACGAACTTTTTCTACATAACTAGGCAACAACATATAACTTTCTTCGAACTTTAAAAATATCGCATTTTGAAATACAGCATTCCGAACTTTCAGTTTTAAAAAATTATATTTGACACTTTGAAAATCTATTTCAAAGGTTTTGAATAATTTTTACATGATGCATTTTGTTATACATGTACCTCAAATACTTTAAAATATATAAGTAATTATGTAAGGACAAATTCAAAATTTTTTTTTTTAACGTTTTTCAACCAAACACGACTGATTAAAATCGTAACACAATTGGTCAAGTACGACCTAATCAAAATTGGCGGCGCAAATAAAAATTCAGCGGCTGCCACTTTAGCCGGCTCACATTTTAAGCCGATGCGAGCCGATTAAAACGGCGGCGGCTGAAAATTGAAAAAAATCGGCGGCGGCGGCGCGCAGCCGATTTTGCGCCGATCGGCTTGATTCTCTGGGCGTCATCAGTGATTTTTCATTTAAATTGTATTATTATTTGTGTATTTATAATTGTCAGATTGTCTCTATATGATAAATTTTTCAACAACATTTGTTTGTTTTGAAAATTCATTTTTAAACTCAATATTTTTGTCCATACTATTCAGCATATAGGTAAGCACATATTTTGATTTTTCGTAAGTTGTTTAGTAATGATATGTCATTATTTTGCGTGTTATACCCATATAAAAATCATGAGATTTGTAATGACAATTGTAAGTACTTGCAATTACCAAATGTGTACTTATACAACTATAGTACAACGACCACTAATTATATATAAGAAATGAAAATATAATACGATTTTAATTATATACCTTTACTCTGTGCTTTTTATTTCTCTTTATTTAATTATGTACATTAGAGCGGCACTTTTTTTAATTTTCAATTTTTATTAATTATTGTTGCGATTATTATAGAGATATGTCCAAAAAAATTTCAATTTTTAAAAATATTTTTAAAAATATTTAATAAAAGTACACACGAGGAAAAGTTTTGCTATTTGCCAACTGAAATTCGATTACTACGACTTAAATTCGGTTATTACGAATTTCAGTCGGTTAGTAAAACAACAAAGTTCGGTTAATTCAACTGAATTTTAGTGGTTAGAGTCATAATATTTAGAAATCTAAAATAAATATCGTTGTACTAACAGAATTTATAAGTTGTTACCATTGCTATACACTTTTCAATTCGGTTAGCACTTTATTTCTTTGTGTGTATTTATTTATTATTAATTTTGACATGGTAAGCAAGAATATTTATAAATTTTTCAAATCGGACTAACGGCTTTCGAGATATTGCAACTTGATTTTTACTGAAAATAGAGTTTTTTTCGTCCATTCCACAAATTTTTTAAAATTTATCCTAAATTATTTTTCATATTAGTTGATATAAAAATTGTTAAACGAATTTTAATTTTGTTCGGTTTTAGAGCATATAATCGAATCCCAAATAGAAATTGATAATTAATTTTTTACAACATATAGAGAAAAACTTTGAAAAAGAAACACTTAGAACCAATGGTTGACACTAATGCATTTTCTTAGATACCAATCTGTTTATGAGGTTTATGGCTCCATCTGGTGGTAACTACTTACAAATTCTTCTATTTAAGCCAGTTTTGACACATTTTCTGTCAAACGTTTGCTTAAATAGAAGAATTTGTCGGTAGTTAAGCCTAGATGGAGTAATAGAGGCAACATTTAAGTAAAATTTAAAGTAGAATTTATATGCTTTTCAATTGTACACACAGAGAAACATTTGGCTATTTGTCAACTGAAATTAAGTTACTACGACTCAAATTCAGATATTGCGAATTTCTGTCGGTTGGTACAACTGAACTTTAGTTTTCACAACAAAGTTCGGTTAATTTAACTGAATTTTAGTTGCAACACCCAAAATATTCAGAAATCTAATGTAAATATCGTTGCACTAACTGAATTTAAAAGTTGTTACCATGTAAACACTAGGGTATTCAATTTACTCGGGTTTGCTTTGTTCGAGTAATCCAGTAACTCGATTTTGAGATTTTTAATTTACTCGAGTAGGCGAGTAAGATTTTAAAACTGCTCGAATAACTCTAGTAACTCGAACAATTTTAATACTTTAATTTTATTTTCCAAAAACTCACATTTTTGTAAGTTTTTATATATTATTAGTACTAATATAACATATATATAAAAATTAACAAATTAATTAAAAATTTTAGTAAAAAGTATATCTAAAAGAGAAAAACATTTGCTAAGATCATTTATTATTGCGACAGTTTTGTCTCAGTACATTCGAAGCAAAAGCGTTTGAGTGTACTGAGAATATGTTGAAATCTTCATTGATTTTCTTTCAATATAACTGGTTCATAAATATGTATTAAACTGTTTATAAAAATATTTGTAAGGTGATCCGTTCTGTAATTTCACTCAGACTTGACACAGTTTTGTTATATTAGTGTGTTAGTACTAAACGAAAAAATAGTCCATTTTGTCCTATCATTTTACAAAAAATATATAATAGTTCATATTTTTAAATTACTCGAGTTACTCGATTAATCGACCAAAATTGTTCGAGTTATTCTTTACTCGAAATTGGCCACTTCGAATTACTCGAACAATTGTTCGACATCATTTCATCGATTAATCGAGTAACGGTTAACCGATTGAATACCCTAGTAAACACTTTTCAATTCGGTTGGCACTTTATTTCTCTGTATGTAACTATACACATGATTATTGAAGAAATATTAACTTTAACTTTCGATTTTCAATAATTTATATTTTGATTGTTATAGCACTAGGTCCAATAGTTATGTGTTGCAAAATTTTAGCAAAATCGCATTACATAACCCTTGGCGATACGCGCACAGAGCCTCTGATGTATGGAAAAAAAATTAAATTAATTTAAAAAAATATATTTTGTGATACATCTTTTCTCATTTCAAACATAATTATGATCAAATGCAGGCATGTTTTGTGTACTAGTTGAGTGCAAAAACAAAAAATTCTCAGATTATTTTTAAAAATTTCTACAATATAGGAAAAAGACGCCATTTTTAGTGAAAATCAAATCCAAATATCTTGAAACCACTAACGGATTTCAGAAATTTAAAAATATTCTTCTTCAGCATGCCAAAATTAATAAAAAAAAAAATATGTGTTGCAAGACATTTTTTTATTAAATAAGTTGAAGCAACATTTTCAAAATCGAAAACTTTGATGGCGGGGCGCCATGGGTTAAATCTATCCGATTTTTGTAATCTGAACAATAAATTGAAATTTTTCAAAAAAAGTTGTTCTTCTTACAAAAAAAAATGCCGCTCTAATGTACATATTACAAATACTAATTGAAATGCATTTCATTTAAGGTCATTACTTCAATGGTTATTACATTTAAAGAAAATCTTTCCATTTAAACGAAAATCAACTTTAAAGTTAAGGAAACAAAAAAATAGACCTCATTTTACAACAAGCACCAAACTAGAGAAAGAAAACAAAACTTCAGCACGTGAAAAAATTATTATGCACGAAAGTGTCAACTAATGGGCTTCCGTCATGCAAATCATGCCAACAAAATCGTCATCGACGTGCCACTTAAAATCCCTTAAGGCTTATGGGTTATAAAGCTGCCAACACAAACTCACTGAAACACTCATTTACATACTGAGCAGAAATAAGTATGAAAGGAATAAAAATTTGAATATAAAATAGAACTCATGAACAAAATATTGCATTTCCTTTACGTTTTTTTTTTTTGGTGGATTTTTGTTAATGCAATAAAGCAAAAAAACCAAGGTCCTTTTAATAGTAAAATAAACAATTCATTTTTATTTAGCATATATTTTTTTTTTTTTTTTTGAAAACAAAAGTTTAGTAAAAGTTCAATGAAATGATTTGTTTTATTCAATATCTTTTCAGGCATATGTCAGAATTACTTTTTTTGTTATAAAATTATAATTTTGTTATTTAGTTTTTTAGAGCAAAGACATTTAATTTTATTAAGAGCTATGGAAAATTGACACGTTTTAGAGACCTTGTGATGTTTTATGGGATGAGTCTAAAAAAGATTTTCAAATAAATGAAAGAACTTAGAATTTAAAATAAGAAGACTTTGATTTTCTGTTGATCTTTTGTGTCTGATCTAATGTTGTCTACGCTTCTTGGTTGGCTAACAGCAAACTTATATTTTTGCAAAATAAACTAAAACCTTTTTTTTCTTTACCTTTAGCGACCAATGAGCGAAATATATTTCCTATACGAAATGGAATGAATCATTTTCAAATATTCATGTCTTACCAAATTTTTGATCCCCTAGGTTCAATAGCGTTCGAGAAAATAAGTACCAAAAATGATGAAAATAATATTCATATTTTTTAACTTTGGAGTGACCCTATTCGGCTCTTGGACCATATTGGTAATTGCTGGTATAATCTGAAGGCTACACTCAGGGAACATTTGCTTTAAAAATATGTAGTTGTTTGGGTTGTAACACAGTTTCTTTATTTTTAGTGTAAATGTCAGTCATATGTAGAAAAAATCAATTTTTTTCATTTAAAAAAAACAAACCACATCAAATGACTGTTTTATGATTTTACACAAATTTTTGCAGTAGTTTTTTTTGTTATTTAAAAAAATAAAAAAAAAAATGTTTGTTTATTTTTCACTAACATGTGGTTAATTTTTCTACAATTGTGGTTAATATTTTGAACATTAAAAACTAAATGACATTGTTAGCTAAATTTACTGAAATGTAAGTCGTCCTTCCTTTGAGTGAAATTTCATTTGTTTTAAACTACATTTGCAGTGGTCTTTACCCACATATTATTCTAAGCGCTGATATCCTTTATCAATATGCAGCACACTCGGAAAAATCGGTTAAAAAGTGCACCTAATACAAAAAAACATATATCAACCATTCGTCGTCAAAAGGATAATCAAATACATTTTTATATTTTAGGGTTGTGAATTCTGTTACACATGCATTGCAGTAAAATCTAATTGTAATTTTATTTAAGCCTTGGAACAGAATAAACTTGAGTTCCAGTAAAAATTTTCGCAAATTAAATTTTCAAAAAGCGTAATTTTAAAGGTTGCATTCAAAATTTCATATTTTTTAATGAAAAATTCAATATCATACAGAGACACATTCTGTAATTGTGATATTTTAATTTACCCAGGCGAAAATGGTATCGCTTATGAACATATATGATCATATATGGACTTGTATATGTTCATATATGGTTATAGCTGGCCATATATGTTAATGTGTGGTTCAATATATGACCATATATGATTTCATGTATGTATTACCATACATATATGTTAAAATCCGAAATTTGATAGTTTATGGTCATATAAGATCATATATGTTCATATATGCTCATATATGAACATATACAAGCTCATATATGATCATATATGTTCATAACGAATCAATTTTCACATTTGTATACATGTTCAGAACACATTTTTTTAATAAACTTATCTTTTTTTTTTTTTAGAATTCATCTTTGTATTATCTAAAATGAACTGAAACTATCAACATAATTGAATTATACCCACTTTCTTAAATTTCATTTATGCTTTCAAAATAAATTGTACCTTGATTTAAAAAATAAAATAAAAAGTAATTTAACAATGGATAAAATATGCTTAGAATAAATTTAACATTCTTTCACGAATAACAAAGAAAGAAAAAACTACTCCTAGTATTTGAATCTTGTTGTTATTTAAAGTTAAAATATAAACAACGACAACGAAAATGCAACTCCAAGGACAGCAATAAGTGCCAATAGCTGTAGCTGCAAAAAAATAAAATAAAGAATGCTTACGAAAAAATGTTTACATATTGTTTTCATTACAACTTAAAAGT
This sequence comes from Delia radicum, assembly GCA_021234595.1. Taxonomy (NCBI): domain Eukaryota; kingdom Metazoa; phylum Arthropoda; class Insecta; order Diptera; family Anthomyiidae; genus Delia; species Delia radicum. The sequence goes on along the minus strand of CM037851.1, from coordinate 200,749,081 downwards.
TAAAAACAAGATTTATGCATAAAATAAAGAACAAAAATTTCAAAATTTTAAATAAAATTTTAGCTTATTGTCCTAAAGGGAACACAATCAGTTTTGAACACTTTTTCCAACAATCTGTCGTTGCTCTTAGCGGTATGAAAATAAAACGGTGGAAAGTAAAGAACCAAATTTTGTGTTATAAATCTGTTAGAGCAGATAGTTTATTCAAGTCCCGAAAACATTTAATCGTTGGCTATAAATTGCTAGTTAGACAGCAAACTAGCGACGAAAATTCAAATCATAATTGTCTACCTTGCCAGTGAAATTTTCAATAAAAATGATTGCATCGATTAAAAACACCCTATATTACAAATCGAAGCATTGATTGGATATAAAGATCAATCAGCAAGCGCGGAATTAGATTATTATAAAATTGCCGAGTTTTAAATTATCAATTTTTAACCTCCTGGAACATTCGTAAAATAAGATTTCCACTAACAAGGGAGGTATCGAGACCCGAACTTTGGATATGTTGGAAAGCAGCAAAAAAAAGAGACTTGGATTTTTTTTATTACCTGCCCAATCTCAGAAGTTTTAAAAAATAGAGTTAAAAATGCATTTGCGTTTGTATGAAATCTTGTCTTTAGTTTACGAAAACAAGATTTATTTGTAGGCAGGGTTAAACTACTCTAGAAAACAAAAATTGTGATACCCATATTAATTACATAGTGGACCAAGAGTTGCCACATTTTTGCATTATTTAAAATATAGGGGAAAAAGGCTCTTCGGGAAAAGTCGGAATGAAATCGGAAAAAGCTCAGACACCCCCTCAATTAAATTAAATAGGCATTGTTATGAATTATTTTTAGCTTCATACAACAAAAATTCCTTAATAAAATGCCAGAGTGTTAGTGTTACTCAAAACGCACTTTTTGAATAACAAAAATATTAGAAAATCTTTGGGCATAATTTGCACAACAGTGGATGTGTCTTCTAAAAACCTTTCATTTGATACCAAATTTTTCTATAGTTATTTTTAAAAGTACGGAATAAACGTAAAAAGGAGTAATTTATGACCCGACTTAGTAACGAATAACCATGAGATTGGGCAGCTACAAAAAAAAAAACATTGGTCCCTTAAATTTTTATTCTCTACAACATATCAGAAGGTCATTAAGATCTGCCGGTCAAGGTTGGGATACTTCCCTTGTAAGTTTATGGAGTATTGTTTTATACTGAACAACTGAAGGACATTCTGAACTGCATATATAAAGACGCAAATGTTACGGAGTTAAGTAAAACAAAACTGACTATGACAGTGAAACTGGCTTTGAAGAGTCGCCTTATATGCCACCTGTAGAGTCGCTCTATAGAACAGACAATAATTCAAACTAATAATGTTTACAACACATTCTTTGCCTCTAAATAAGAAATACTTTGTGACAGTATTATTGCTCAGTTTCGCCTTGATTCGTTATATCAAACAAAAAGTTATAAAGATTTTTGAAAAATACTATGAAATATGTTCAAACAGAGTTGTACAAATAAACAATAAAATGAATGAAATCAGCATTTTTTTTTTATAAATCTTATAATGGTTGTATTTATTTGTATCCAGAAACCTCCCAGTCGAGTTCAAATAATTGAAAATTATAAAAACGTATTAAAAGTTACAAAGTATGACAAATGCACTAATGCTAATGCTCACTAAAAATATAGTGAGCATAACCTATAACGGTGCTTTTGGCGAAAAAGCGATAATTCGCTATGTCTCGCAACAAATTGCAACAAATATCCTAATAAATAAATATAGAGTATGGCCTCGAACTTGAATAATTTTCATTTTCATTGCACAATTAAAGGTCGAAAAAAAAATTTTATTTTTAATAAAATTTATATCAAACTTATTTTTATTTTTTTTAGATTGTTGTGTTTAATTTGGTGCAAAAATCTGGTTTGCAGCTTTTCATTTCATAAAATTATGATGAATACAAAATGTAAAAACTTTTTCGTAAGCAGTCTTTAGCAGTATGTAGTATACCTGCGTGGGTAGTTTAAAAACTATTCGATTGGTTATTTCAGGAAAATTTGTTTTCAACTAATTAAGTTGCATTATTTCAGAATGTTTTAATCATATTAGTCCGAATTTAAGTAGTAAAATTAAAGTTTTCCATTCGCAAATTTATGAAAAATATGTTTTAAAATTTTGAATGACACCATATTTGTAAGCTTTGGAATTTTAAACTCACTGAAAAATGCTATTGCTGTAATAAATATCTCCTTTAATATGAGATAGTCTTAATAATTATCGAAGAACCTACGTAGTTAGTAGTACTATTAGTACTACTTTGAGTCAAGTACTTATACAACAATACTTAAACTAGAACATAAAATGTTCTATTTTATATTGAGTTAGCAGGTAAAATATTAAGAAGTAGTTGCTGACTCTTCAATTTTTATCTTGATTTCTCGATCCTTAACAAGTTTAAGCAATGAATTCAAATATGCCAAATCTTTATAAACTCTCCATAGCATCACTGTTAAAATTTGCAACATATATGAAACTTGAATTGAAATAAAGTGAGGTAAAAAAATACCCACCTTGTCGTTTTTTTTTAATATATATCTTATAGACTCGAAAAAAATGTCCTTAAAGTTAGTATCTTATTAGATTGAAAACCAGTAAAAACCTAGTATCAAATGTTTACTTTAGGTAATTTATTCTGTTGAATTTTAAATCTAAATTTGTTTGCGATCGTTAACATAACGCAATTAAATGAAAAATCAGAAAACGAACAAAATATTTTATTTGTTAAATAACAAAACACAATAATTCCCAATAACTTACATGAATGTATGTATTAAGAAATTTTACATTTTGCAAATGACAATTCTAAAATACAAAAAAGAAATATAAATATCATAAAAACTACTTATCTTTAAAAAGCAAAAGAGAATATGAACAAAGTTTACATTTCTTACTACCTATTGTGTACAGTACACCCCGGCGTATGTATTTTATATGTATTTTCTTTTTACCTGAATGTAAGTTCTGATTTCACAAAAAAAAATTTAAATTTTTAAATTTATCAAATTATTGTTTATTGGTAAATTTAATAAAATTAGTTTATTTAAATTATTTATTGTTTTAGTTACATTTTTTTATTTTTTTGCCCCGTCCCTTTGACTTTGACCGCGGTTGCATTTTTTTTTTTTTTTTTTGTAAGTCTTATAATAAAGGGTCCGCCAAATAACTTTTTTTTTTGAACTCCTGAACCAATTGGACTTTGTATGGCGTCTTTATGCAAAATTCGTCTCAATGATGTCACCGAAATGTTCAGTTGTTGAGAACGACGGTGAATTGATGTTGATAGCGCTTCACGCACACTTTCTGCCACAGCAGCAATATTCTCGGGTGTACGCACTGTTTTTGGCTTTTCACGCTTTGGTTTATCGATGAGGATGCCAGTTTGTTTCACTTTTTGCACAAGATAATGAACATACGGACCATATTCGTTCAGCGGAAGGATAAAACTAATTATCTGTCAAATCAGACATGGGCTAAGTGTTACCATTCACGAAATAAGCACTACTTGAAAAAAAACGTTAGATGGCGGACCCTTTAGTTGTATATTTTCTTTCTACTTCGTCTAGACAAGCTGCGACAACTTTTTATTTGTTCTTCTTGCTATGGATGTGTTTATTAGCACAATTTTTGTAGCAACAAAAACTAGTTAAACATTAGTTCAAAATTAGTTTTTTAGTAAAAACGTTTAACAAAATGTTTTGCTGAAAACTCAATTTTAGCAAAAAATTCACTGTAAGTTAGTTAAATGTTTTAAATAGATGTTTAATAAAATTTTTAAATAACTTTTTTGGAGTGTTAATAGACTATTGCCAAATATTGCATTAAATAAAAGGTATTTGGAAGACGCATTCACTGATATACATATAAACTGAGAAGACAAATTTTCTTTTTTAGCATTTTTAATGGGTAAAATTTTGCTTTCTTTTGCTTTTTATGAATTTTACGATTTTGAGCTTTAAATAGCCTTTTCTTAAGATTTTTAGGTTTTTAATTGTTTTTTAAGATTTTTTTAACATAAAATATTTTCTTTCCTTTTAAAATATTTTATTTTCTATTTACATTAAACTTTTCTTGAAAATTTTTAAGTCTGCTTTTTTTCAAAAAGCAAAAGTAAAAATCCGAAAATAACGGTAACTTATTAAAAAAAAAACACAAACAAATTTAGAACCAATCATACTTTTAAATAATGCACTAAGTTAATAAAAAATATTGTGTATGAAAATTATCAATTATTGCAAGTATTTAATATTTTTAAATTTTATTTGATTTGCTCATAAAATTCCAATTATATTTTTTATTTTTATTTTAAAATAATTGATAAAAGTTGTTTTGATGTTTTTTTTTTTTTTTTAAAGCAATCAAGTAATTACTTTTTTTAAATTATGAATAAAATAAAAAATAAAACAGTCCTGTGTTGTGGTCCATACGTTGATGAAATATGTGGGTTAATTTGTATTTAATCAACAGCAAAGCAAAGCTAATCACTAACTGGCAATGGGTGGATATTTTGACTGCTGCGTTTCGATGTTCCCGAGCTTTTGATTTTTAAAAAAATCACAAAATAATTTTTAATAAATTAATCAAAATCATGTTTTGAAATGTTTTTGTTTGATTTGAAATATAAAAATTATACAGAAGGATATCCCGACTTATGAATTTTTCCACGTTAGGTCTCAATCTTATAATTAAGAGCAAATTACGGGAAAAATAAAAAAAAATGTTTGGACGTCAGTAGATTAAGAAAAGAAACTACTAAAATTTCTGTAGACTAATTTTGGTCCACCACAGAATTTCAAAGATTAAAAGAAGTTGTTTTTTTTATGGAAATCCGTTACACGTTGTTAAGTATGTCCTTCCTATAATTCAAGAAAAAAAAATTTTAAATTTTCTGGATGGTATCTTTCATCTGCTTAAAGTTGACTCTAAAAGTGTATTTTGTTAACAAATTGAAACTTTTCACAAAATTGGTGTCAAAAGTTGCATAATGTGGATAAGATAGCGGAAAACATATTTTTTAAAATTTCCGTGAATGATATCTTTTATATCTTACTGCCGTCTAAAGTTGGCGATCGTAGAATTTTTTGTTAAAAAAAATTGGAGTTTTCGAAAAATTTGTGTGAAAAGTTGACCAATGTGAACCAAAATACGAAAAAATATTTATAATAAAAAAATTTCTAGTCTCTAGCTTTTAAATGCTGTGGTAAACCAAAATTATTCCACGGAAATTTAAAAAATATTTTTTCCGTTATCTGCTCCACATTACGCAAATTTTGAGAGCAATTTTGTGAAAGAGTTAAATTTTTTACCAAAACCAACTGTAAACGCTTGTAGGAGATGAAAGATACCATCCAAAAAAATTTTTATATTTTTTTTTTTTTTTTTTATTAATTAATAATCATATAATTACAAATTATATACCATTACCCTAACCGAGTACTAGCTACTATGGCCTTCGGCGCGTTGTAGCGAAAACAGACTAGAGCCTCTGGTGGGAATCGAACCCACGACCCCCGCACTTTTTTATAATTATTTTTCTTAAATTATATGAAATACTTAACAACGTGTAATGAATATTCATCAAAAAAAAATAAAAAATTATTTAATTCAAACTTTGTAATGCTGCGGTGGTCCAAAGTTGCTCCATAAAAATGTTAGTAGTCTTCTTTCCTTAATCTACGCCACATTGCCCAACTTTTGACACCAATTTTGCGAAAAAAATTCGAAACTTTTTTTTGAACAAAATACACTACGATCGCCAAATTCAAACGCTGGTAGGGGATGGAAGATGACATCCAAAAACATTCTTTATTTCCTGTATTTAAATTTTAATTACGCGTCGTTTGAGACCTAACGCGAAGCTGAATTCCAAAAATCGCTGAATTCGGCACATCATATTATACAGGGCCAAAAAACAAATTTTTAAAATATTTAGTAATGAAATATTTGACAAACAAACAATTTTTTTAATAAAAGTTATATCTGTTACGGTCCCGCTTTTTTACAATTTTCTTCTTTTTTTTTTTGAATACATTTAATTTAGCTTTTTTTTATTTTCTCTGTATACAAAACATGTCCGAGCACGTCTAAGCATATTTCTTATTAAAACAATTTATTTAAAAAAAATATTTTTGTCGTATGCCACAATTTTATGGTGATGCGTACTTAATTATATTCCATAACAATATATTGACTTGATATAAACAAAGGTTACTTTATATAACAAATTAATGCAACTTTTTTACACCGGTCAAAGTGAACACATCAGTAAATCTATGTATATCCCAAAAAAAAAAATAGTGCTTACCCAGAAACAGTTCTGGGAAGCATTATTTAATTACCAAGCGCTTCCGAAACAATTCCAGAGGCCATGATTTTTGTTCGCGATGTCCCACTTGGTATGTCTCTTTTAAGCAGGTAAAATGCGCTTCTTTCATGTGTTCTAAGAAGCAATAAATTCATGCCTTCGTAGTAAATGAGAAGCTCTTCTTTTGCGTATTGACAACATTAATGCTTCATTGTATGCATTCTTTATTGCTTCTTTGCATGCATTATTTACTGCTTCAAGAATGCATTCAGGGAAGCACAGCAAAATGCCTTCTCAATTGCTTTATTGTATACAAGACGGTTAAATGCTTTCTTGGAAGCATACACAAAGAGAAAAATTTAGCTATTTGCCAACTAAAATTTGGTTACTACGACTCAAATTCGGTTATTACGAATGTCAGTCGGTTGGTACAACTTAGCATTAGTTTTCACAACAAAGTTCGGTTAATTAAACTGAATTTTAGTTGCAACACCAAAAATATTCAGAAATCTCATGTAAATATCGTTGAACTAACTGAATTTATAAGTTGTTACCATTAAAATACACTTTTCAATTCGGTTGGTGCTTTATTTCTCTGTGTGTAGAAATCTACACAAAGAGAAAAATGTTGCTATTTGCCAACTGAAATTCGGTTACTACAACTTAAATTCAGTTATTATGAATTTCAGTCGGTTGATACAACTGAACAATGGTTTTCACAACAAAGTTCGGTTAATTCAACCGAAATTTAGTTGCAACAACCAAAATTTTCAAAAATCTAATGTTAATATTGTTGTGCAAACTGAATTTATAAGTTGTTTCAATTCAAATACAATTTTCAATTTGGTTGGCACTTTATTTCTCTGTGTATAGTTACTGCTTACCAAATCGCGGTTATTTTTTTGCTGGGATGTCCGATTGCCGTAAATCTAGTATTAAGGTTAGTATTAGAAAAATACCCTTTACTCTTGCATTTAAAAAATAATAATAAATGTATTCCCTCTTTTAGTTTTATACATATAATATGCTTTTACTTTCATATATTTTCAATCATGAAATCCTTCCTACTTTAAATTAAGATAATAATTTTATACAAAACTATATTTACTGCAGTAATGACTTGTCGTCACTCACATAAACATTTATTTACAAGAAAAAAAAAACTATAAAGTATACATCAAATTAAACTAAAGACCTTATTTCCATTTTACTACAGCAAAAATAAAAAAACCTTTTAACAGTAAATTGCAAACAAATCTTCTTATCTGGCCAAGACACTCAATTTAAAACTAACAGACCCAACATATACAAACACTCAACGATGATTACGACGACGGCACATAAAATTATTATGAGGAAAATTACGGAAAAATACAAAAAAATAAAAAAATTTCCGCACAATTTTATTATACAACGAATTTAAAGCTTGAAACACAATTCAAACAACATCCATGGCGTTTCTTGTTTTAAAAGGACGTGACTGTTTTTCAACATTTTGTTGCAGTCTAATATGGAGTTATAATGAAATATGACAAACTAAAAAAATGAAAGAAAAGCCATGAGAATAAGAAAACTCAATCCTTATGATGGCTTTTGGCCTGTGCATGTGTTGAAAACTAGCATAAGTACATTTTGGTCAAAAAAGCAATAAGACTTATTTTCTAGAACGTGCATTGCAAAAAAAAAAAAACACGAACACGAGTTGAAAAATATATTTTATATGCAGTAAACGAATTTTAGTATAGACTTCAGTTTGTACTATGTACAATAAATTGGACGGGCCGAAATTGAAAATTTGTGCGAAAATATTCGAAAAAATATTCGGAAAAATTGGTCTATTTATTTTATGATATTTTTGAAATTGTTCCTATAGTATGATTTAAAGCATTATTTCCTTTAAAAAAGAGTTACCATTTTTTAAAACTTTTCAGCTGATTTCAAAAATATTCATGTTAACGCATTTGATACCACTCATCAATTTTTGACAAAGTTTGATAGAAAGATGTACTGGCGTCTCAATAAGCTTGTTCGGAAATTTTTGTACACTTAATGCGCCCTCTAGCGGTGGTATGTGCAATTTAAATTCAAATGTTGGTGCTTTGTATTTTAACGGGTTTATAATTTTTTTAAATTAAAGTTTTTATTTGTTGTTAAAGAAACTATGTATGAATTCGTAATACGCTATTTTATTTATTGGATTTTCACCATTTTTGAGAATTTTAAAAAATGTTGGTGTTCTTAGACAATTTTTCAAAATTATAATATGGTAACACTGGCGATTCAAATTTTAAAATTGTTTTTGTTTGTGGAAAGAAAAAAGTTTATTTTTTCCATTAAAAAAGAAAGTGAATTAATATTCTGAATATTACAGTTTCTATAAGGTCGGAAATTTCTTGAGATAATCTTTTAACTTTACATAAAAAGTTACCGAGTAAAAAAATGTATATACGGTCTTGTGTTTTTTTCATCTTGACATATATTATAACATGTAATTATGTATGGTGTCATGCATAGCCATATATATGTTTCTTATATGGGTACATATATAACCATATATTTTTATAGATTTACCTATATAAAATTAGATATTAGACATATATGCTATACGTAATGAGATATGGCAGATCTAATGTCTTATATGATAATACATGCTCATAAATAACAAAATATGCAATAATAAATGGTGCAATATATGCTATATAATTTAAGATATAACAATATACACCGTCTTATAAAAAATATTTTTTTATGTGATCTAAGATGTGATATATATGGTGCCATATATATAATACAACTTAATATATAATTATGTATGACATTAAATGATACAAGATATAATTATGTAAGATTCCATATATGACACAAGAATAAAAATTCTGTTTGAGATATGGGTATGATCCAACATCATTAATATTTTCTATGCATATAAGATATAATTATACATTGTTATATATATTCGCAAAATGACTAAATTATTTTTCTTAAAAGTTATTTAAATTTTACAACAAAGTATATATGTCATGGAACTTAAGTAAATCCAAATTAATCTCAAAATATATTATTCGATCCACCAAAAAATACTTATCTTTTTTGATCTAATTATATCCCATTATATCTAAATAAATCCCATGGGATATTTTGGGATCTAACAGGATCTTAAATTAGATATTATTGGATCCCTCAATTTTGAGATCAATTTTGATAATCGAGCAATATATTTGGGTAATCTAATCGGATATTACTGGATATCCCAATTTTATGATAAAGATGTATATTATTTAATATCGCTATATATCGAATGAAATCTTATTTTGTATTTGAGATACAATTTTTTCTTGATCTGCACTACAACTTTTGATCATTCAAAAAATGTTCCCATACGCTTTTAACCAAAAAAAGCATACAACTGTTATAACACGGTCTTCTTTCTATAAGTTAACTATAGTTCAAAAAACTGGTATAAAACACGTGAAACATTGCATTTTTTAATTTTTTATATGGCAAATGTCTAAAGTGGGCTTGTAAGGTCATTTGTTTTCAAAATAAATAAAAGACTATTTATTAATTTTTCATACGACGTTTCTTTGAATAATAAAACCGTTTTTTTCTGCGTTATTATATCCCCCTCATATTCAAAATTATCGGATACCAAAATTAACTAAAAACGATATACCTTACAATATATATTAATTGTTAAAAATTTTGTATATTTTTTCGGGAACTCGGAAACTGTGGAAGCTTACCGGAAAGGACACATTAACTGATAGTTAAAATTTTATATTTCCCCGATTTTTTATATTTGCCAACAAATGTTTTAAACTAATACAACTTTAGAATCGAAGTTTTGTCAACAAATTTTTTAAAGTGATACAACTTTAGAATCAAAATTTTGTCAAGTTCGGGCCACTCTAATGGACAACAACCACTAACCACATATTTGGTAGTAGTAGTAGTGTCAGTAGTATTATGAAGGACTGTGTACAACTCCATAACCTAGTTAAATAACAAAACAAAATAAAATAAAAACGGAACGAAAAGTTTATGAAAGAAAATAATCATAAAACTTAACTTAATGACAGTAAAGTTTCTTTTTAAATTAAATAAATTTTAAAAAATGACGCAGTATTAATGCAAAAACAAATATATATGACATACTTCAAAAATGTTCGACACATGTTGCAACCAATATTAGATGGCTCTTACTTCTCACGGTTTTATGAATTGAGAGGAACGATGGACAGGGCAAGGTTAGTTATACTTAAAAGCTAAAAAAAAGAGTTTTTTTTTATAAATTTTTTTGCTCGTAGTTTCTAACTTTCAGATCCAATCCACTATAAATGGGAAATACATTCACTGATAAAGTAATATCCATATCGTTGCTTAGTGAAAAGTTTTATGGTGGTTTACAATTGAAAACAACATTTTCAGATTTTTAAACTTTCGCATTTTTTTCCTTAGGGTTTTTGAGTTGTTTAATGGAATTGAGTTTTGAAAACAGTATTTGCAAAATGCTGTAATTTTATATAGCTTGAGGTATACCAAGTTTATGTCAGCGTACCAATAACTGGATACGAACATCACAAACGTATAAGGAATTGGCGTAAAATTTCTGAAAATTTATGTTTTTGCGTCTGACATTCACAACTTTATTTGAAACTACGTAGCGTATTGCGTGAACTGAGTTACTTTGTAAGAAGCACCTCCTAATCAAAAAGGCATTTTAAAATTTTAAACGCAAAAGTTTTATGTAAATTAAATTTAACGAAATTTAATTATTTTGTTTCGCACATTTTTATTTAATAAAACATGGTATGGCATTCTTAAATTTAAAAATTTTAGAATACCAGTTTTTACAGCGATTTGGCAGATTTAAAAAAATTAATTTTACCGTCAAGAAGTGAATTATTTTTGCGAACCAGTGAAGTCACGATTTAAGTACCTTCAAAATGAGGTGTCAATGACTCTTGTAGCTGAAACCGCTAAAAAGATATGGACAACTATTTGCAACAACTTTTGCAAAACTATTATTTTTATTTTTTCAAATAAATAATTTTTTTATTTAAACCTTTTTTCTACTAATTATCTCTATTCAACCACTGTTTCCAAAATAGCTGAATTTTGGTAGGCATAAAGCATAGAACTAAGACATGTACAAAGTTTGATTCCACTGACGTATCTGGAACCGGAAAAATGAGCCCTTGAAAATCGGAAAAAACTATAAAAATGTTCAGAGTTGTACTTACTTATTTGTCATTTTCTTAAGTGTTACAGGTATGCAACTCATCAAGGTCGCATTTGAAAGATTATTAAATTACTTTTAATTTGATATACAACATGTTTTATATTTAAAAGGTCAAAGGTCATCTTTCTTGGCCGATAAGTCGGAAGGCTATATCTAGGAAAACGAACTTTTTAAAAATTTCAAAAAAAATATACGTCAAAGATAATTTCCTTCTCTACAGTTGTGACAAATTTCTAAGTGGGGCTGTTTTTGGATCCAGAAATACAAATCATATAGTAAAACGAAAACGGGAAGTTCAAACTATGTAGCAAGAAGAGTCCGTTCGTGGGTTAACGTCGATTAAGATATGTAACTATATACTATAAATCTAATTTTATTATGTGAATTCCAAATGCCTTTCCAACGATATATAATACTATACTCATTTCATAAAAATTATCGTAGAAATACGCAAAAACGCATTTTAAAAGCACTTTCTACCAAAAATGAAAAAAATTCTAAATAAAATTAAAGACTAAGTAATCGCTATTTCATAACCATTTAACCGATTTTGATCATTTATATCTCTTTTTAAAGAAGGTAAAAACTAGTTTTAAAGTGATCCAAAAAAAATTGAAAAAACACATATTGATAACTGATATATAATATATAACGTACTAATTATGAAAAATCAAACTAACAGGCCTATTCCTACTTATGGCTCGTTATAACTGTCTTAAGACCATTTTGAAGACTGAAAGTCTTAACTTTCTATACAAAACAACAATAAAATTAAAATTTTATTTGTCAATTTATGATGATGTATGTTCAAGGTCTATATTTTTTGTATTTTTTAAACAAAACTTCCAATAAACAAAATTTTTTGTGACTCTTGCAACAACAAACACATGGGGAATACAGTATTAACTAGAGTCACACGTTTTTCGTAAGAACAGGCCTCTAAAATTGTTTTAATTGTTTAATTAATGGGTACTATAATAAAAAAATGTAAAAGTAAGCATAAGAAATGTTTTTGACTTGCACGTTAAAAATATCAAAAAAGTTGTTTTATTAAAAACCAACAACTGCGATGTTCCCAAAAGATTAAAAATAAATTTTTCCATTTTTCCACTATAACTTAATAGAGAATCTATTTGAGTTTGGACCCTACAAAATGTATGTCTTTTTTCGAATACCACGAATAGTTGAGCATGCTCGTACATTGTACTTTTTACCGGTGATGCGCATTTCAAAAAAATTTCATTAGATTCCAAATTTATGTATTGTTTCTTTGGAAGAAATATGAAAAAAAACCCAAAATACAGAAAATGGGTTAATATTTGACCCCACTTTTTAACTCTAAATTTGAGATTGGGCAGCTAAAAAAAACATGGGTCTCTTAATTTTTGACTCTTTATAACATATCCAAATTTCATTTAAATCGGCATTAAACCATGAACGGACTCTTCTTGCTACATAGTTTGAATTTCCTGGTAAAATATCAACCTTTACTATATGATCTATATTTCTGGATCCAAAAATACCTCCACTTTGCAATTTTTCCTAATTGTAAAGAAGGTCGTTTTCAAAGATATAGGCCAAGAAAGGTGACCTTTGAACTTTTCAAATAATAAATTATGTTGAACTTTCAAATGCGGCCTTAATGTGTTGCATACCTATAACTATTTTCAAGAAAATGACAATTAAGTAAGTACAACTTTGTACACTTGTGTCAGTGCCCCCAAACTTTGTATTTGTCTTCATTTTGTAATATACTGTATTCCTACGAAAAATCATTATCAATTCGGAAGAGGTGGGGTACACCCTTTGCTTGATTTGACATATATTGACATATTTAGTATTTTTTTTTTTTAGATTTTTATCCCGAAAGAGCTTTGAATCCGGTAAGAATTCGACATATTAATTTTGCAACGGCATCGTGGAATAAATTATAATTATGATATACGTTATTTATATGACACTTACATTCCGTACCAAGTTTGGTTAAAATTAAAGGGGGCAGAGGCCGAGTATTGGATATTTGTTGATGGTTTCATTTAGAATGAGTCTGATTGGAAGGCTACACATGCTTTTAATATGACTTATGCACTGTTTCATAGATATAATGTCAATTTTAGGTGCCTTCGTAGAACTAATAATCTGTGGCTTAGCTTTCGATTAATGCAACAAAGAAAGAGTCTTTAATGAAATTCTAAGGCATTTGGTAAGATTAATTGAATAAAATGATGTGTTGAATATTAAGGTCTATGTTACTCTATTTTGAAATGTTATTGTTCTGGGTAACGTAACAAATAACAGTCCTTGGTAATTGGTCTATGCCCACAAGTACTTATTTTTATCATTTTTCCAAATATAATGTAAAAATCAAAAAAATTTTAAAATTTATTTATGGACTCATTACGTTTTCAACTCAAGTAAGTACATATATAACTACTTATTTTTTATTTTTTGTAAGATCGAAAGTAATGATATTTTGTGCAAGCAAGTCATTTACGTTTTTATCTATCAAGTATAACATGTCGAGATAGCTCAGATCGTATAGCGATTGACTGACAACATGGAGTTCCAGGATCGTATCCCGTGTGGGCATATTTTATTAAAAAAAAAAGCTTTTAAAAATATATATTTTTATTAAATCTAGTTTGTTTTATTTATTTTTAGACTCATTATTTTTGTACCTACTAGTAAGCATATAGGTAACCACATATTTTTTGATTATTCGTAAGGTATTTAATAATTTTAATAATGATGTGTCATTATTTTGCGCGACATCCCCATAAAAAAGTTATGAAATTTGTAATGACAATTGTAAGTATTTGCCATTACCAAATATATACTATATAACTACTTATGTGGTAATGTTTATCTACATTGGGTAACGTTTATTTTTTTTTTTTAGCAAAAACTTTTTTATTCTTTAAATTCCAGTGTAGAAAAGCATTACACAGTAGGGTATTTGACAAAATTTGTGTAAATAATTCGGCCACTTCTTACTTACAATATGTTGTAGAGAATAAAAATTGAAAGGACACGTATTTTATTTTGCTCGCCAATCTCATGTTTAGGGGTTACTATCCAGCAAAAACAGACACTACATGTAATTAAGCGTGTTAATAGCTAACAAAGGGATTCACTAGTTACCAGGCTATTTACTCACGTGATTACTTTTGTTCACGATGACCCAAAATTCATGGGTGGTAATCAACCTCTCGCTTATAAAAAAGTGAAAATAATGAGTTACCTGATTGGTTACTCATAGTGAAAGAATAAGTAATTACTTTTATATTAGGAATAAGTGGATATCACAACGACAGAATAATTGGTTACCAAGGAGTTACGAAATCTTGAAAAGAAAATTAAAATATCCCTAGCTTGGAAAATTTACTTGTAAAAATTTTTAAAACAAATGTATACAATAATAGAATAAAAAAATTTAAATCGATATTTATGTAATCAATTACCAGTAACTCATTATTTTGTAATTATATATAAGAACTTTTATAATACATTATCAGTAAGTAATGCATCTGAAAGCTATCCTAGTAAAGCATTTTAAATGCAAGTTTCATTAAAAATGGCATTTGCATTTTAAATGCATTTTAGAAAACCTCATTATTTTGGAATCCTAAATCGTGAACTAGACTACTACAGTTTTCAGATGCTTTTCTAATTATGGAAATAGTCAATCTACTTTAGAAGATAATGCTCTTCGAAGTTTAGTGCTGTTATGATTTTTTTATATATAAAAAAAAGCGTGAAATCCTAAAAAAACAAAAAACTGTCTCTTAATATGGAAAAAGGTAGTAAATTTTTTTTTGAAAAAATAACTAAAAATAGTTAGCATTCTGGTCCCAAAAATGATGATTTTGTTATTTATTCAAAAAATTATAAATTCTTCAAAAATGATAACGTTTTACAAATCGAAGGGCGAAAAAAGTGCAAAATGCATTTAAAAATTGCATTTGCATTATGAATGAATTTTCCCAAAAAAATTTTTATATTTTTCATAAAATTTTCTGAAAACATGCTTTAGTTAAATTAAAAGTTTCAACGGACAAATTCCAGCTGCTTCTACACAAAAATTCATTAATATAATGCAACTCTCTCTCTAACAGTTTGGCCAAAGTATATGTTTTAGCGTTTTTTTGGCATTTGGAGGCATTATAGACAAGTTTCGATTTTGTACTGAGAGAACTATCTGCACAATATTAAAGAATTTTTGCATTAAATACATGAAAATTTTAATTGAGTTAATGTAAATTTTCATTAAAGTTTCATTAAAAAAGTGGTTTCATAAAAAATATGAAACAATTCATTAATTTTAATAAAGTGTTCGTTTAAAAGTTTCATTGATTTCTTTTTTCACCCAACAAAGTTTCTCCTAATTTATTTCGACTATGAATGTCATATTTAAGGAAAAAGACGAAAGCTGTAAAGCAAGCTGAATGCCAAAACTTTTTCCAAAGTTTGGCAGCCAAAAGGAGTATTCGTTGCACTTTTACCTAAATTTGAATCTCAAAATTGCAACCGATAGGATCAACAAAATGTTTTGTAAGCAAAATTACTTTTTTTTATACATTTTCTTACCGACCTTTTTTTATGCAAAACAACAAAATTATTCTCAACATCCATTCTATACATTTTCTGAAATTTCACCTATTCACTAAAGATTTTTGAACATGGAATGTCCTATTTACCCCTACTGGATACGTGCATGCCTGTAACGAATTTTCATACATTTTACATAACATTTTTGTTATATGGACCCAGTTTGGTATACATTGTTGATGATAAAAATAATTACTCGTTTTAGGATGAACTTTAACGCGCTGAGTCCGAAAAAGAAACAGAAAACATTTTTGTGGGTTTGACAGATTTATTTTCTAGAATTTTCACATTTTTTTTGCGGCAACGCAAAAAAAATATAAGTTGCATTTTTTAGAAAGTCCCATGATTTGATATGTGACGCTGCGTAAAATAGAATTATATAGACGCAATCGAACAAATAAAATCATAACAAATATTACATTATTCAAAAAAAAATAGGGTCACTGACGAAGGTTCAATACCAGAAACTGCGCAGTCTGATTCAGAAAATTGAAAATTTGCAATGTAGTTATGATTTTTAGAAAATACACTCATTCTTCTCTACCACGCCTTTCACAATCAGAATTGAATTTCGTTAATTTCAGTCATGTTTCCATACAAAAAGTAATAAATTTTACCACATATTTTAAGACTTAAACGTGAGATTGGGCCTCTAAAAAAATGCGTGTCCCTTGTTTTTTTCTCCTTATCAGATATCCGAATTTCATCGGATCCGATCAGAGAAAGCCAATTGAGAGACTATTCTTGTAAGTATAGGCTAATCTGGTCATTGTACACAGAAATAAATTACAAAATTCTGTTTGTAATATTGAACATGACTTATAGAGCATTTTTGTATATGCAAATAAAAAAGTTTTTTATATTGTCAACAATGATGATTTGTAAATACAACAGCCTTATCTTGATTTTTTTGTAATTTGAGTTTTAGTTTTTAAAGAATTTTTATATGAAAAACTACAATTTAAAAGCAATTAAAAAAAATAGTTCGAAAAAAAATTTAATTTTAAAAAGAAGGGTGTTTGAATTTACAAATTCCATTGTTGGTGCCTACTGTTTTTTTGTGTAGAAAAGTTTTAGGAGTGTTTTAATGCCCATTGGGCAAAAACTTCTTCCGTTTTGATGTATCTCACTTATTTTTCAAAATATAGCCAAAATTCCACATTATTGTTTTTTTTTTTGTTTCTACACAGAGAGAATTTCTTGGGCGAGTTTTAAACTAATGAAGTTTTCTTCACAATTTGAATGAAAATTTTTTCATATAGAAATAAAGTGCCAACCGAATTGAAAATTGTATTTCAATGGTAATAACTTATAACTTCAGTTAGTACAACAATATTTACATTCGATTTTTGAATATTTTGGGTGTTGCAACTAAAATTTAGTTGAATTAACCGAAATTTGTTATGAAAACTAATGTTAATTTCAGTTGGCAAATGGTAAAATTTTTCTCTGTGTGTACTTTTAATGAAAATTTTTTGTTAAACTTATGAAATTTTAAATAAATAAAAATAAATTTTTCATAAAATTTATTGAAAAACTGCATTAATTTAATGAACAGTTTCAATGGACGTGTTCCTGTTCTAATGCAAAAATTCATTGATATCATGCATATTATTTTTTCAGTGTAGCTTAGTTTAGAAGATATTCACATTTTAAAATCTAGCTAAGGGCTTATCAGGTTGTATATAAGTTTTAAGTTTGGGCGAAAAATTCTTCCATTTTGCTGTATCTCGCTTAGTTTTTAAAATATAGCCAAAATTCCATATCATCGTCATTTTACTAGAAACTAAGCGCGGTACAGCAAACGGATGAAACTTATATATATTGACTGGACTAGACCTTACTTAGCTAGATTTTAAAATTGCGAATCTCTTGCTAACTAAGCTAGATGAAAAAAAAGGACGATAATATGGTATTTTGGCTATATCTTAAAAACTTAGCGACATACCTCAAAACAGACTAAATTTTTGCTTTACGACCAATTAAAACTGATATACAATTGGCCCTTAACTAGCTAGATTTTACAATTGCTAACATCTTCTAAACTAATCTAAATACAAGCAATAGAACGATAATATGATATTTTGGCTATATCTTAAAAACTAAGTGAGAGATTAACATTTCAAATGTAAATGTGCCGATTCCTCCAGCATATTTACATTTCAAATGTAAACTTGCGCTGTTTGTGTTTGTCACATTAAAATATGCATGTGCCAATACTACTCGCACATTGCATATGTAAATGTAAATGTGCTAAATATGCCCACATGCGCGCCATTCCTTATCCTGGTTGCAGCAAAGAAAATAAACTTTTCAATTCAGCTCGCAAATTTTTTCTGTGTGTAGTAGTTTTTAAAAATTCCTAAAAAATTCAGTCCAACCCGCATCAGTAATATAAAGAATTCCATAATTTAAGTAGAAAAAAAATTAAATCCGCGGTAATATTTAATGAACATAATATAATCTGTTGTTAGATATAAATAAGTCTTAAAATAAAACCCACACATATGTAATGTATATATATCATGGTTGGCAAACACTACATTTTCATTATAATGCACAGTGCGCCTGAGTCGATTTAAATAAAACTTGCGTGTTACTCCAATCAGAAAGCGGTTTATGATTCTAGATGAAATGAAAACGAAAAAAATCTAAATGGAGTTTTTTTTCGCGTCCAATCAAAATTTTCAATATTGACCTGTCCTTTTTTTGGGGGGGGGGGGGGGGGGGGGCACCTCACCGATTTTAATAAAGAAATTAGGAACGATTCAGATAGTAGAGCTGAGTCGAGAATTTAAAATTTTTTTTTTGTCAGACATGCCAAAGGTCAAAAGTTAAATTTTTAATTTAAATTTTCTCAAAAATTATCTTTGCTGTACAAATTATATCTCATTGGAAAGCTTATAAAATCTTCTTTCGTATGATATAATAGCATTTTTATTTCAAATGGATGGGAGAGTGCTATTTCACTTTAAAAGCAAAAATTACCGAAATATTTTATCTGGAAATTCTGGAATCATAGATTTTATCGTTAAAGAACATCTAAAAATAAGTTTTTCTTGCATTAAACAAAAGTAAATTTTATTATGTCAAATAAAAATAAATTAAATGCAAAATAAAAAGTGAAAGCAATTGTTCAAAATGACAAAAAAAAAGACAGTTTATTTCTTGTTTTTCGTTAATTTTTAACTTTAAAGTGAAATAACACTTTAAAGTTAAAAATCCCATACTTGTAGAAGAATAATGTATAAATATTACATGAAAGCAGATTTTATAAGCTTTCCAATTTGTCCTGAACAGACAAATAATTTTTGGTAAAATTTAAACTAAAAAAATTTAACTTTTAAGCCTTGAAAACAAGATTTTCTTGTTTCAAACAGAAGTAAATTTTATTATGTCATATAAAAATATATTAAACGTAACAAAAAAGTGCAATTAATTATTCAAATTGACATAATACAGAGTTTCTTTTGTTTGTTTTTCGGTCATTTTGAAATTTAAAGTCAGACATGGGCGAAGTAAAAAATTACATTTCACAATCATTCACTTGTCAATATTTTCAATATCAATTATAATTTCAGACCTACGCTCACACATGTGAGCTTAACCGCTTCATGGAAAATTTGTACAATTTTTATTAACAAACATGGGGACTAGTGACAACATCTGGGTATTTAATTACAGGACAATTACTCAATTACACGCAATTACATGTAATTAGATGTAAAAAAGTAATTGGCCTGTAATTATAAACACAAATAATGGTATTATGTCCCATGTATGGTATTGAAAAGTTTAAAATTTTCCAAGGAAGCATGTAAGCTCACGAGTACGAGCGTAGGTCTGAAATTATTAATGATATACAAAATTTTCACAAGTGAATAATTGTGAAATTTAATTGACGTCGCCCATGTCTGTAAAAATGTGTATATTTCATATGAAAGAAGATTTTATAAGCTTTTTAATGCTACATAATTTGTTCCGAACAGGTAAGTAATTTTTAAGAAAACTGAAGACTAAAAAAATATATTTTAAGCCTTTCCGCTTCCAAAGGGGGCGGAAAAATAAAATTTATCGAATCAGCTCATTTATCTGAATCGTTCCTTGATGATTTATATCAAAATTAGTGAGGTGCTTCCAAACTAAAAAAAAGCCAAATTATAAAAATTTTGATTGGCTGCGAAAGAAAAAGCGACACCTAGATTTTTTGCGTTTTAGTTGGAAAATAGTTTTTAGACAATCTACAAACAGAATCCATTTTCAGATTGGAGTAACACGATAATATTATTTAAATTGGCTCAGGCGTACTGTGAATGGTAGTTGCCGACCACGCCCATATCATTGCCGATAAAAAAGTTCTAAAACTACGATTTCTATAATGACATGTGTTTTCTGATATCACCCACTAAATTTCATTTAATCAACAAAATAATGTTACAAATCGTCGTTTCGGTATTTTAGCGTTATTTTGACTTTAGTTCAAGATATTTCAAAATCAAACGAGTAAAATAGAAAAATAAAACCGGTTACATAAAAAGAAACATTTCTTTAATGGAATCGCTTTTTAAAGTTTTCTTTTCGTTCTTAGTGGTAGCCAAAGGTCATTATTATGAAAAGTTATTGATTGCCAACCCTGATACTTATATATATAAAATATTGATATACTGATTGACAATGTCGTGAGACAAAATAAAACAGAAACATAGACATGGGGAATGGCGCTGTCTAACAACCATCTAACTACCATCCATATACTACTACTCATCATACAAAACGTGTGCATGACATTTAAGATTATTTAACAAATAACAGCGTTGTTACATTAACTAGAGGGTAGAGCAACATTATTGTTGTTGTTGTTTTAA
This sequence comes from Delia radicum, assembly GCA_021234595.1. NCBI lineage: Eukaryota > Metazoa > Arthropoda > Insecta > Diptera > Anthomyiidae > Delia > Delia radicum. Next base: position 200,727,995 of record CM037851.1, on the reverse strand, counting down.
AACAAGTTTGATTTGGGTTGGTAGGTTATTCAAGTTTGTTGTTTATGTTTTGTTTTTGTTTTTCTATAACACCAAACATCCATTTCATCTAAACAAAATGAAAATCCTCCTGCCCTAGTGCCCTTCTTCCTTCTCCAATACCATTTATATTTTCTTCTTTGGCATGGCCACATTAATAATATTAGAAATCGTTTTTGTGTGTGTCAACCGCTCCTTTAAAAGTATGGAACTGATAACCACAAAAATTAGTACTAAACGCAAACTCATCTCGTTTTTTTTTTTATAGCGTGAAACTTCGATTTTTTTCCTACCACCATTTGTTATGCCGACATTCATACTGCCAAAACATAAACGATAGAGGTCATAATACCATCCATCGAATGAACCAACAACCAATTAACCAAAAACCAAGCCTCAATGTTAAAAATCTAAACTTCTTTTAGAACTCAATTAGTTTGATATTCTTGTTTGTAGGTTTATATTGTTTTTGTTGCTGTGAAAATAAAAAAATAAATAAATAATGGATGGGAGAAATTCTTCGATGGGGCTAAAGTTTAATGGAAAATGTTTTGTACAAGTATAAGGGTGACATCTATTTGGTGACATGATTGATTTCAAGATGGGCAAAACCTACTTTTATATATTTGAGTATACAGATGAAAATGTTGGCTTTCTTAGCCCATTTATAATAAAAATCTTGTCATTTTAGCAAACAATTTATTTGTCTTAACGAACAGTTATTTTTAGAAAGCTTAATTTGTAAATACAAATAATTTGTTTGTTTATAAAACAAAATTTTAATTGCTTATGACCCAGAAAAATGAATTACGTTTTTCTGTGTATATACATAATTGACGTCTAAGCTAGAGTCTAAGCTCAATATATGGTGGATTTTGGATTTTCAGAAAATTTATAAAAAAAAAAAATTAATTTCCTGTATCGTAAGAATATTGCAAGTATTAAAGTACTTTTTTAACATTCTTCAAAATTCGTATTTTTTATACATTTAGAAAGAAAATTATTTAAATTCTGTGCGTTCCGTGCTGGCTTAGCAGTGCGGGGGTCGTGGGTTCGATTCCCACCAGAGGCACTGGTTTGTTTTCGCTACAAACGCGCCGTAGGCCATAGTAGCTAGTGCTCGGTTAGGGTAATAGTATATAATTTGTACTTATATGATTATTAATTAATAAAATTAAAAAAAAAAATTTAAATTCTACTGACGATAGCTTGGATAAGCAAGAAATCATGATATAGAATACCAAAATGTCTGTTAAAATTAAATTTTGTATATTTAACTTAATATGTCAATATCTAAGATTTTCTTCTAGCATATTAAAAATTAGAAGAAAAATATCAAAAAAGAAAACAAACTTTGTTTGCTGTCTTAAATTGAATGTTGTTTCTGATTAATTTTAATTTTTTTTGTTTTCTATGTGCCGCTGCCACCCTTATATATAAAAAAAAATCAAGAAACCCCAAAAGTTGTTAGACTGTTTAGTTTTTAAACAACTTTATAAGAAGTTAATGAAATTGTCATATTCTAAATATCAAGTATTATTTCTGAGATATTTTTTTTTTGTTTCTTTCATTGTTATAATGATATGGACAGTTTTTATAAGAGTTTTTATTCGCGTTAACCCAAATAGTGTACGAATGAATAGTTCAGCCAAAACCCAATGTTTGAAGACGTTATGGAAACTTTTAAAGAAGAGAAATGTTTTTAGGCCGTTGAGTCCCATTTTGAATGTAAAGCAGGGGTGGGATAGTGCAAGATTTTTCAATACTCTAGAACTTCTTATTTGATTAGGTTCGAATAAATGTATGAGCGTCAAAGTTGGCGTTGAAGGGTTAAAAATGAACAAAATGTCCCACAACTGCCCCGGAGTCGCTATTAGAGGGGGGAAATGTAAGACCAGCCCCCCCCCATTTAATTTTGGCCCTCAATACTTTTTCTGAACATACCTTCCTATCTCCACACCCTAAGGTGGCCCCCACACCAAAATTAAATTTTTCGCTCTAACTGTCAAAAGGAAGCCCCAAGAGGATTCAAATGTATGACCGACCCTTAATATTTTTTCAACCCCCACATTTTTGCAGAACCATCTTCAACCCTTTAGGTGGTCCCATTTTTATTTTTTTTTTTAATAAATTTTTTATAAAATCATCTTCTAACCTAAGGGCAAACAAAATAAGGAAAAATACAAAATATTAAAAACATAAGCAAACAAAGCATTTTTATTTTAAGTTAAATTTATTTGTTATATACAGGAATATACTAAACTTAAAAATATTGACCATATAGCGCATTGTCTTCCGATTTTTTTTTTTTGTACTTCAGCCATTGAGCACTAAATTCGTTTTTTAACCCTTTTGTGATTTTTTTACGAGTTAATCTAAATTTTGTGCCAGGTATCTGTTTCTATATAATTTTCTCTTTAAGTTTGCCAAAGCAGTTTCGATGGGTCTAAGTTAGGCAACGTTTAGTGCGCTTCTTTCTTTCAGGATATATTGTATTTAAATTGTCTATTATGACTTTGGCGTAGCGAGACTGCGAGAGGTCTGGCCAAAACACTATTTTATCATTTTGATAATGTTTGCTGATAATTTTTTTAAGTTTTGGAATACATTTTTATAATAAAAGTTTGCATTTATTGCTAAATATTTCTAGAAATCTTGCTAGACTAAACAAAAACTGTTATATCAACAAAAAGTTTACGATATTAACCTTAAATTTAGTAGCATGCAAATAACAGTATATTTTGCTAAAATGAACAGAAATTTTGCATACGAACTTTTAGATTGATGTTTTCAGAAAGGCAACCAAAAATAAACTTTAAAAATTTCAAACTTGTTATGGTTTTTTTATCCATCTACTAATATTTAGCATTTTTTTTTTGCTGAATTTAGTAGATTAATTTGTTATTTTCTATTAACTAAAATTTAGTTGATATATAACTAATTATTTGTAGATTTAACAAATTTATTTTTGCTATTCTTATCTTACTAATATTTAGAAAAAAAATATTCTAATTTTAGCAGTTTTTTCTGCAACTTAATTTTTAACTAATTTTTAGTAGTTTAGTAGTTTTAGCAAAAAATGTTTACTATTTTTTTTTTTTTTGTAATAGTGTCTGTCCTCTTTATATTATATCCTAATTCTCATTCTCCTACTCAGTAAAACTTTCTATTACCCGTTAATAAGTTTGGGAATAAGAAATTAAGGTCGCTAACTGTTTACTTTACTATTACCCCATTCGGGTAACACCTTACATAACTTATGTTACCTCCAGTATAAATGCAATAAGTTTTTTTCTTTTGAAAATCAGATTTCTTTATATTGGGTATTAAATTAAAATTGAAACATTTTTAACTAAAAATTTTATACATGCACTTTTTTGAAGTCTCACAGAAAAAACTAAAAACGGGTTTCAATTAAAAAATGTATTGGATCAATTAATATTCTAATTGGTTTTGCACCTATTGCGGCAATGCTAATATCAATTAAAACTTTTGTTGAAAATTAAAAATGAAAAATACAAGGTGGCGCAAAAATAACCTTCCGATGTTTTTTGGCTGTAATTTAAAAAAAAAAATGAAAAACTTTGATTCTTCTTGTGGATTATTTTTATTTGGTATTTTAATTTTTTTTACATCAAGTCGAGAATATGATGTCATGTAAATGGCCGCCGCCACAGTTGATTGTCATTTGAGCCCTTTTTATGGCATTTTCCATCACTTTGGCCAAAACTTCCGACGATAGGTCCTCACATTCTTGACGGATATTGTCTTTAAGAGCTGCAAGAGCCTGAGGCTTGTTGACATAAACCCGCCAAAACGGGAGATTAGGCGCCCGGGAAATGCATCCTTCAGCATATCGGTTGTGGCACTTGCAGTGTGTGCCGTTGCACCGTCCTGTTGGAACCACATGTTTTCCAATCCCAATTCATCAAGTTGCGGCAAAAAGAACTCGTTGATCATTGCTCTGTAGCGCTCACCATTCACAGTAACCGTTTGGCCCGCGACGTCTTCGTAGAAAAAAGGTCCGATGACTCCTCCAGCGAAAACAGCACACCATACAGTGACTTTGAGCGGGTGTAATGGCTCTTCGTGGGTTACACGCGGATTTTCAGTGCCCCAGAAGCGTAAATTTTGCTTATTTACGTACCCGCTAAGACGGAAATGGGCCTCATCACTCATGATTATTTTTGATGAAAAATCATCTTCCTCTTGGTGGTGATTAAGGATGGCTTGAGCGTATGTTACACGCGATTGGCGGTCAGCAGCTAACAGCTGATGCACCGTCTGGACTTTGTACGGAAACATCTTCAAATCTTGTACCAAAATTCGCTGTAATGACCGTCGACTGATACCCATTTGCGTGGCACGTCGTCTGGTCGATGTCGACGGCGCTTCCATGACATCCTCGCCTACAGCAGCAATATTCTCTGCAGAACGGCTACTCCGGGGTCTGCCACGCCTGGCAGCATCTCGTGTTGTGCCAGTCTCTTCGAGGCGAGCGGCTAAACGTCGCAGTGTTTCACCAGTAGGCGTTGGACGGCCAGGAAATCTGCGACGAAATTCACGTTGTGCCAAAGTCACCGACCGATTATTGGTAAAATAAATAGTCACCAATATTCCCCGTTCTGGAGCAGTGTAGCGTAACATTGTTTATTAACGTGTATTTCGCATGTGTTTACTACACAAATGTCAAAACAGAACTGACATTAGGGCCAATCGCAAAATTTATAGCATTTTCTGATAGGAGGATTACTTTTGCGCCACCTTGTAGTTATAAATACAAAAAAAAAAAAAATGATTCTAAAAAAAAGTGTGTGAACGATACGTTGGATTGTGTGTTTTTGTTAATGCTGCGTCTGTTTGAATGTTTGCGTATGTGCTTGTTTTGTTTGTAAACTTCAAATGCGTTTGGTATTTTATGCAGAAACTTTTTTATTTAACAGTATACACAGAAAAAACTAAAAACGAGTTCCAATTAAAAATTGATTGAGTCAATTAACATTCTAATTGATTTTGTACCTATCACAGCAATGATAATATTAATTAAAACTTTTATTGAAAATGAAAAGAATAAAAACTATAAATAAATATCTACAAAAAAAAATATGATACCCAAAAAAAAGTGTGTGAACGACACGTTTGTATGTATATGTGTTTTTGTTAATGCTGTTTGAATGTTTGTGGGTGTGCTTTGCATGTTTGTGTGTGTGATTGTTTTGTTAGTAAACTTCAAATGCAGTTGGTATTTTATGCTGAAAAAAGTGTATAAAATGTTTGCACTTAAAATTTTCAAAATGCATTCTTGATTAGTAGATGCTGTTTACAAAGTAACTCACTTGTAAACCACCATACAACTTTTCACCAAACCGCGATATGGAAATTACTTTATGAGTGAATGTATCTGCAAAGTCTAGTTAGTTCATTTTGTATTGGTTTGGAACCGTAAATTAATAACTCGGAGCAAAAAAATAAAATGAATAAAAAAACTCTTGTAAGTTTTAAATATTTTTTTTTAATTTTTCGACTTTTAAATGGCCATTGATATTTTTGGTGAACACTTTTTAACGTGAAACTTTGCACGTCATAGCTTTTAAGTACAGTTAACGTAACCCTGTCCCTCGTTCCTCTCAGTTCATAAGACCTTGACAAATATGAGGCATCTAAAGTCAGTTTCAACAGGTGTCGAAAATTTTTGAAATATTCCATATAAACTATAAAGCTTATAGAAAAAAACATAACCTAAATAATGACCACGAAAATAATATAATAAAACTTTTGTTATTATGAAATATAAGTTTATTTATATCTTTTTAAATAGATACACAAAAATATGAGAAAATCCACAATTTTTCTTACATTTTTTTTTTTTGCTTTACTTTAACAAAGTTTACAACAATCATATATATTAACAAAGCTATGGAATTTCTTATAAAAGTCTACATATCAAAGCAGATATAAGGGTAGGTCATCTGAAAAAAACGAATTATCTTAAAGCTAAAAACTACATGGATTTCTACATAGAATCCTAGGTGACAAATTTATTTGTACACTCTAAAAAATGATTGTAAATTTACTACTATAAAACGAGTAAAGTTTCATGTATTATTACGCAAATTCGGTAAATTTATACATCAAAATGCGTAAAACTATTTTGCGCACACTTTCATATACAATAATACACGCTTACAGTATTTTTACCCACTATGTGTTTACAATTAAACACATTATGTCTAAAACTAGTATTCATTTGTTTAATAAAATTTTTACTCACAAAGTTTGAAAATATACTAACTTGTACTAGTAATAAATACTCAGCATTTTTTAATTGAAAAACAAAATTCATACAAATTTAAAAATTATTAATTATTGTGTGTTTTTTTTTTTGTGTTACTAAATAAATTAAAATGTATAAATGTAATATTTGTGATTGTGTTTTAAAAAACTTGGTAATGTACCAAAAACATTTATACATCCATAAAAAAATAGAAACGGAATTTTCAAATGTTTGCAGCCTAATTGTGGCAAAATATTTTCAAAATATAATATATTCTTTTAATGAAAATGAAAATTATTCAAGTTCGAGGCCATACTCTATATTTCTTTATTATTTTTTAAAGAAATATAGAGTATGGCCTCGAACTTGAATAATTTTCATTTTCATTGCAAAATTAAAGGTCAAAAAAACATAATTTTTATTTTTAATAAAAATTATATTAAACTTATATTCTTGTAATTTATAACATTGCATTGTATATAAACAGAACCTTTTATATATTAATTGTTAAGTTTTTCTTTATAACGCATTATTAATAAAACTCATACTAAAAAAAATTTTTTGTTTTTTTCTGTTTTCTGCAATGGTTAATACACGTTTTTTTGGTGAATTTTACGCATATAAATATGTAGTTTTACGCTTATAAACATGTAGTTTTAAGCATTTTATACGTATAATTGCACGTAAATCATGTTTTTTTACACGAAAATTTGGTAAAATTACTCATTTATTTATAAATTTTATCCAAATTTTACGCACTTCCATTGTAAATTTACCAACTTTGTGATCACCAACTTACTCTCAATGTGCGTATTTTTTTCATTTACACACATATATTAAATTTACTCAACTTATAGTAGGAGTATAGTTTCCTACTATAAGTTGGGTAAAATTCAACAGAAATTAATTAGAGTGTATGATTATTATACAAATAATATACATATGAGGCCTTCCATACTAACTTTTCCGCAAAAACTTACAGTATAATACACATAAAATATGGGGAAAGAAATTTGTGTTTGTGGGGGCAATTTAAAAAAATAAGCATTTTGAAAATAATTCAGAACTAGTTCTGAGTATTTAGTATAATAAATAACTGAATTTATTAAAACATCGGCTAAAGATTTTTGTATTTTAGAAAGGCTAAGATGTTTTTCTATCGATTTTTAGCTGTCATTCGGCCTCTTTTTTGAGAAAACTCGTTAAGGGTTTACTCTCTTTAGAAACAAATGTAAGCAGCAATATTATAAAAATATCAAAAAAGGTTTATTAAAAAGCTCTTTTTTGAAAAGACATAATATTAAATATTCTTCCAAAAATTATAATTTACATTGAAAATAAGTTTAATTGTACAACATAATAATATCACAACGCCTACAAACGATGAAAAAGTTTTTCAATTTAAAAATGCGGATTTCGTCAAACTAAAACTTCGGGTTCTGATGAGATCTTTAGCCAGATCGAAATACTAGTATCAACCTAGCTAATATGTTTGATTTGCTTTATTTTTGTAAATATACGGAGGTTGTAAGCTCGTTATAAATTTAAAATAACATAAAAATAATCTCGATGTATATAAAAACAAAAAACTAATATAACTGTAAAAAATATTACTTGAGCCAGAGTACACACTAAAAATTTTTTATATAAATAGAACATTTTTGGTCTTCAAAGTTTAGTAACGTCATGATGCTTGTTAGGAAAAGACCTAACCACGTGGTTGATTACTAAGAAGACAAGAATGGAGCAACATTGATTATTAATAGGTTTTTGTTAAAGTTCTGCCTATTATATAGGCTCTAGCTTTTCTAAAACTTCGGGTTCTGATGAGATCTTTAGCCAGATCGAAATACTAGTATCAACCTAGCTAATATGTTTGATTTGCTTTATTTTTGTAAATATACGGAGGTTGAAAGCTCGTTATAAATTTAAAATAACATAAAAATAATCTCGATGTATATAAAAACAAAAAACTAATATAACTGTAAAAAATATTACTTGAGCCAGAGTACACACTAAAAATTTTTTATATAAATAGAACATTTTTGGTCTTCAAAGTTTAGTAACGTCATGATGCTTGTTAGGAAAAGACCTAACCACGTGGTTGATTACTAAGAAGACAAGAATGGAGCAACATTGATTATTAATAGGTTTTTGTTAAAGTTCTGCCTATTATATAGGCTCTAGCTTTTCTAAAACTTCGGGTTCTGATGAGATCTTTAGCCAGATCGAAATACTAGTATCAACCTAGCTAATATGTTGATTTGCTTTATTTTTGTAAATATACGGAGGTTGAAAGCTCGTTATAAATTTAAAATAACATAAAAATAATCTCGATGTATATAAAAACAAAAAACTAATATAACTGTAAATAAATTTATATCCGAAATAGATTGGACTTTAAAATTTCCAGTCAGTCCTTGCTGCAGTAATGTCATTGATTCATATATACACCAATTCTATACTGAATTGTTTAATTGTTTCGAGAAATCTATTCCAAAAATGATTGTATCAACCATTAATGGTCCTCCATGGAACTCAAAACCCTTGTCTAAACTCAAGAATTTAAAAATCAAATTTTATAAAAATTCTAAAAAACCGGATTGCTTTTATACTATGCAAAATATTCCGTTGCCAGGTCTAATTATACCTTACTTAATAATGAGTGTTACAACAAATACTTATATAAAGTTAAAGTCAATTTGAAGAGTGATCCAAAATCTTTCTATCAATTTGTAAATTCTAAATGCCGTACATCTGGATTTCCTTCTTTAATGAAGTTTGGTGACATTGAATCTTCAAATGATAATGAAATCTGCGATATGTTTGCTGACTTTTTTGCATCAACATACTCATCAAGCTTTTCAACAACAACAGCAAATTATCCTTTCGATATTCCAGAGGCATCTCCAATTAGTCTTCCTATTTTAAATACGTCAACTGTAAAAAATGCTATTATGAAACTTAAATACTCGAATTCTATTGGTCCTGATGGTGTTCCTAGTTGTGTCTTAAAAAATTGTATTGACTCTTTTTGCATGCCATTAACGCTTTTATTTAATTTATCACTTTCCAATGGATACTTTCCCTCGCATTGGAAACAATCATTTATTATCCCAGTGTTTAAATCCGGCAATAAATCAAACATATCCAATTACAGAGGTATTGCTAAACTTAGTGTTATTCCCAAACTATTCGAAAAGATTATTACTGATTTTGTGTCTCATCAAGTAACTTCTATACTGTCTTCTTCTCAACATGGCTTTCGTAAAGGTCGTTCAGCAATTACCAATTTGTTAGAACTATCATCATCAATAAATAATTCATTTGTAAATGGAATGCAGACTGATACCATATATACTGATTTCAGTAAAGCATTTGATAAGGTAAATCATGACATACTCCTCTTCAAATTAAATAAAATGGGATTTTCTGCGTATTTTCTTAACTGGATTGAAACGTATTTAAAAAACAGATCTCAGTGCACTCTTTTTAAAAATCTAAAATCTAAATTTTTTCCTGTTCTGTCTGGTGTTCCTCAAGGTAGTCATCTTGGGCCTGTGCTATTCCTGCTATTTATTAATTATCTTCCTAAATGCATCAATCACTCCAAAATTTTAATGTATGCAGATGACGTAAAATTGTTTATTAGCTATAATAAACACTACACAAGTTCTCAAATTCAAATTCATCATAGCCAGTATCTCCAAATGGACTTGGACAATTTCTTTCATTGTTGCAATTTAAACAACATGGAGCTGAATTTAAAAAAATGCAAACATATGATTTTTAGTAGAACTGTTCCGATTATAAGAAAATATATTATTAACGGATATGAACTAGAACAAGTATTGGATAAATCGCTAAATTTCAATGCACATATAAGTCAAACAATTAACAAGGCAAAAGGCGTTCTTGGTTTTGTAAAAAGATGGGGTAAGGAATTTGAAGATCCATACGTCGCTAAGCAACTACGCATCCTTAGTTAGGCCGATTCTTAAATATGCGTGTGTAGTTTGGGATTCATACTATGAATCGCACATTACAGAAATTGAGTCTGTGCAAACACAATTTTTACTTTTTGTCTTCGGAAATACGCTTGGACTAGAGATAATTTGCCGTCGTATGAAAAACGCCTTGCACTTATAAAACTACCAACTCTAAAAAGTAGGAGATTGGTATTAAACATATCCTTTCTACACAATCTGTTAAATGGTGCTGTGAATTCTGACTTTCTTCTTTCAAAAGTAAATTTCAACGTTCCAATTAGACCTACAAGGCATTATCTTCCAATAAAAACTGAGTTTTTGTCAATCAAATTATGAATATTTTGAACCTTTTCGCAGAATTTGTAACGAATTTAATATCATGTTTTCTTATATAGACTTATCTATAAATCTCAATATTATTAAAAGAAATCTTATTCTTATCTTAAATCAATTAAATTCTCTTTATAAATTTTTTTATTATTTTTTTTTTGTATTATACTTTTTTTTGTAAATAATTTTTATGTACATTTGTTATATATACTAGTCTGTAAGGATATTTCCATAGACTATATAAATTTAAAATTTGGACTACCATGGCAACCCTGGTGCCACCGTGGAGGAATGGTAAAATTCTTAATTTTATTACACGTGAATAAATCCTTTAGTCCCTAACGTAACCGGATTTTTAAATTTCTGATTTTCATTTAAAAAACACCCAAAAATCGTTGTTTCAAAAAAAAAACTAGGGACTTCCTTTTTTAGTACTCTAAAAAAAAAGGCGATTGAAAATCAGTTCATCCGTTAAAGCACCCGATTTTCAATGTTTTTTTTTTTGGGAAAAATGCATTTAAAGTTAATATACCGCAAGTAAAATATATTACAAGGAGTTTGTATAAGAAGCTGTACATTTTTTATTTTCTCGAATTGTTTGCCAAAATTTTCACAGAAAAACTATCTTAATGTGACATAAATAATCACTAAATAAAAGAATCTAAAGATATATTAAAAATTTCAAAAATGCATAAACTAATATGTTTGTTCCACGTAGACTCTGAAAATACTATGTAGTTTACTGTTTGTAGTTTAATAAAAAAAGTATTAATTGCGACTGTCTATATGACGTTAAAATACCACTGTACTAACCATACATAACAAAATTTGCCCCGAGGCGATGCCTCAACATAAACACAAGTTGGCTACTCTATACGTAAAAACTTTACGTCAATCTGGTAACGCTGTGAAACAGAGACGAAGGAGATAAACAAAAATCTTAAAATGGAAAGTTTGTGTGTGTAAGTGTTTGTCACTACTGAGTAATATACAATAACCGAAAAGGCTGATTAGAAAAAGAAATCTGCAAGTTAGCTGTCTAGAAATTTTAGAGAAAAGAATTTATTCTTCTTCTTAACACTAATATTTTAAATGAAATATCATAATTTGAATTAAGTTTTATGAGTCCTTTTTGTCCAACCAATAAAGGTTATAGATTTTTTGAAAAAATAAAAAATATAATTATAGGCTTATCAAATCTAAGTGATCTTTTTCGGAAAGGTGTTATTCTGTAAATCTACAAGTTTTCCTTTTTTGGCCAAAAGTGTGAAAACTATTTATATATGTTTCAATTTACATAAAATAATTGTTTTTATCAAGTTGAGATTTCTTTTTATAAATTTAAAAGCTTTACAATCTTGTAGTCATTATTAAACTTAAACTTCATGGGTCTTTTTTGTCACCAGGCCACTAAGGGTTAAACATTTTTTTAAAAAACAGTAAAGATAATTATAGTCCTAATAAATTTAAGTGCTATTTTTCGAAAAATTATGCAAAACTTTGATGAAAAAATTAAAATTTTGTTAAATTTTTGACAAAATTAGCTATTTTCAAAAAATTTCCTGGAGAGGAGTCGATGCAAATACAAACTGGAATTATCATTTTTCCAATTTATATTTTTTTCTTTAATAAAAACTATTATATTATAAAAATAGCAATCGACATCTGCAAATAAGGCATTTTAAAAAGTCTTTAAAATTAGTTTAAAAAAAATATATCAAATTCGTGTATCATTTTGGATTCCTGGTTAAAGTGGGTTAATGAAAGATGATGAAGTCAGAATTCCATATCCGATTAATTTTGAGTATATTATATGAATTAATGAAATGAAAGTAATTTTTTTCAAAATTTTTAAATTTTGGGAATTTTTAATAAAAATACACTATTTTCCAACAAATACTGTAAGCTTGATATTGATACCACATAATTTTTCCTGTAGCGGTCAGTTCTCTTGGAAGGCCCCATATGTTGGCTATAACATAGCAATTGAAAAATATTAAATATTAGTTTGCAATTAATATAAATTGCACTTATGATAAGTTACTTTTATTAAACTAATAAATCAAATCAGGGCGGTAGCCATAATTTGTTTTTTCAGAATTGTGCATTCAGAAGTTTTTTTTATTTTATGCAAATTTAGAATTGAACCTTTAGTCACAAGTCAATTTTCAAAGTCTTAAACAATTTATAGCTAAGGGTTAAAAAAAACAAATCAACTTAGGACAAGACTATAGAATTTTTCTGCTAGAACAAGAGAACATTTTCTACCAATTCTAGTTGGTTATTGATTAGCAGGGCAACTAGAAATATGCTCCAAAAATCGATTTTATGAACATAAAAAATGCTCTAAAAACAGAGAATATGCTTTTAAATCAGTACAGTCATAAACCAGGAAATTTAAATTTGTAAAAATGGCTCGAATTTTCGAAATCGGTGAAAATCGGTGAATTTTTGGGAAAAAAAAAATTAAAATGAAAATTATTCAAGTTCGAAACTCTATATTTCTTTATTAGGATATTGTTCTATCATATAATGATCAGTGGTGGTAATCTTTATCTTCAAGCTCATATATTAGTTCTCATTTAGTGGGATAACTAGGTTATATGAATGTTTGATGTTTTGCATGGGATTGTCACTTCTTTCAAAGCGTGTTCTGATGATGGGAACCTAGAAAATTCCCGACATAGATCTATCAACACATTCCTGAAAGGGTCAAATAATAAATTTTAAAACAAAAACTCAATAGATTATTTGTAAGGACAATATCTTAATAAAGAAATATAAAGTATGGCATCAAACTTGGATAATTTTCATTTTCATTGCACAATTAATGTTGAAAAAACTTGTAATTATATCAAACTTTAAAAAAAAAAAAAATTGTTCTATAACGAAAAGTGGAAAAATATGAATTAAAAACATGCTTTTGTTCTAAACGGTACACTTAGGAAATTATGTTGTTAAAGACGACAGCAATTGTAGTCAAAAACAATTGAAATTTCATTTAAAAAAGGACGACTTACATTTCATTAAATTCAACTAACATTGTCATTTGTTTTTTAATGTTCAAAAAATGACTAACAATTGTAGTAGAAATGAACCACATGGTAGTAAAAAATAAACAAACATTTATTTATTTTTATATTTTTAAATAACAAAAAACAACTGTAAAAAATGAATGTAAAATCATAAAACAGTCATTTGAAGTGAGTTGTTTTTTTAAATGAACTACAAGGTTAGTCAAAAATTTTGTTTTTTCTACAAATGGCTTACATTTACATTAAAAATAAAGAAACTGTATTACAACCCATATTTACGTATTTTTAAAGCAGAAGTTCCCTGAGTGTACTAAAAAAAAAAAAAAACAAAATTCTTTTTATCAAAAATATGCCCTTAATATCAAAATATGTTATTAAGAGAAAATATGCTCTAACAAATCTATTCCAGAATTCGGCAATTGTTTTGTAAACTTCAAATTTAGGATATCATAATTTTTTATAAACTTTTTGCAGTAATAAATTAGTGCAAAATCTTTTGGCTTATTGCGACCTGTTGAAAAATTATAAAGTTAAAGTAATATATTTTACATAATAATAAGAAATATAATTCATATTTGTTTATTTTTGACATACAATAAATGTATACCAGAAGAAAATGTCATAAAATTGTTCGATATATCTCGACCCGATTTGTAATTTGTTGAGCATTAAATTCGATTTTATAGTCTGTTTTTGAACTCTTAAGCGGCTCATCAACTAAAAAAAATATTTTATAGTGTGTGTAAGGAAAACGAGTTTAAAATGTTTTAAGCCAACTTAATAACTTTATAAATTTTTAGCGGTCACGATATAACAAATATTTTTGACCACTCTACTTGTTAGTCGGTGAATGTTAAAAGTTTATGAAAATAATATTATTATTTTATATTTAAAAATTAAGTTGTTATGTAGGACTTCAGATTTATTCAGCTGATTCTATTTTACATAAAAAAGTACTCAAAATCAGCGAGTACTCAAAATCAGCAAGATCAGCCAAAAAGCATGGAACAGAGTAGGAATATTTATAGAAAAATTCCACCTTTCTTTTTCTCAAAATGTTTCAAAGCTGAAACTATTAATTTCTTTGTACAAAAACTTTCTAAAATGTTTATGAATTTCTGTCTGATAAAACGATCAACAACTAATAGTTTGAAGAAAGAAAATGTCCTTTAAATATAATTTTCACTTCAAAATATACCGCGGAATCAGAAATTTAATTTAACTAAAAAAATTCAGAGTATGTTTTAATAAATAAAAGTAAAAACTTTTATCTATAAAGAAAACCATGAGAAAGTAATAGTTTTTCTATGGCTTTAAAGATAGTTTGATAGCAATAAAATTTATAATTCAGTATTTCTTCTCTCAAAAATAAATTCTATTTTATAAATGTTTCAGAAAAACTTTGAGTTATTTCACGTATAAAAAAGTTTTAAATTTTTCTATAGAAAGCTGCAAATTTTTTAAAATATACTTTGCTTTGTTTGCATTTTTTTTTTTTTTTTAATTCTGCGAGAAATTCCAAATTTTGAGTTTGTTTAGTTTTCCCATATTTCAAATGAACAGTTTTAACTTACCGATTGAAAAGTTAATACGGTGCAACAAAGAAAGTATCAAATTTGATATAGCCTTATTATTCATTAATTGAAATACAATTTGATCCGAAAAATGGTGGATCTTATTATATACAAATGAATTATATTACATTGAGTTTGTTATAAAATTCAGTCGAGTGAAAATAAATTTTTTAAATTAAATACAGGTGGCTAGATATTATGGTCCAATTATAAGAGCCCAATTAAAATTTAACGTGCAGTTCAATTTAAATTTTATGTGCTCAACATTGAACTTTCAATTTAAATTTTAAAACATTTAAAAATGTGTATGTCAAACTAAAATGTTTGGAGCTTAATATTTTAAATTGTGATGTTCATTTAAGATTTTTTATTTTAGTTAAGTTTATTTAATTGGTTTTCCGTACAACAAGATTTAAAATCTTATAATTATAGTCCAGAATTAGCATTGCGTTCACTCAAAAAAAAAAGTCTGTAAAGTCAGCAACATTTTTGCAGTTGGTCTTAAAAGAGGTTTTACAGAAACAAACAAATAAATTCTATATGAAAAAAATTACATAAAATGTTTGCCTGAAGCAGGGCTCAAACTCGGAGCCTTCCGACTGCAAACTTTTTTAAACAAAGCATTATCATTTTTATAAAATAAATTCTTTACCAGTGGTTAGACTCGTGAGTCATTGATAATTTCTTACTGGATAGCACTGGGAAAACACTTCTTCCCCACGTTGGCTTAGCAGTCTCAGATAATTCTCTGCCAATAATTTTGTCTGTAGACTACTGAATTTATTGTGTAGACCACTGAATTTATTGGCAAGCTTCATGGAAACGCTGGTAAAGCATCTTCAACAAGTTTCTGCCAGTAGTTCATATACAATTCCTCGGTTAGACAGTGGTTGTTTTTTGTAACACTGACAGTTTCTGACTGGGTAGCTACATGTAAGTAATTCGGTTAGTAAACAGTAGTAGTTGTTTTAACTGCTATTGAAGTCATTTTTCTATTTGAAAATTAAAAACGACTAATTTAGACATTCATTTAAGAAAAAAACTAACCAAATATAACCAATACTGAACTTCAGTAACAGTCGATTTGAGTAGTTATTTTAGTATTTAAATAAACAACTAACAAACAGACTTAGGCGACATCAATTACATTTCAAAATTCTTCACTTGTAAATTTGTTCTATATCATTAATAATATCAGATCCACACTCACACGTGTGAGCTTAATCTCTTCCTTATAAAATTTCTAAAATATTTAATACCAAACACGGGGATTAGTAACAACATCTGGGTATTTAGTTACAGGGCAATTACTCAATTACACCCAATTACATGTAATTGAACATAAAAAAGTAAATGGCCTGTAATTAAATACACAGATATTGGTATTATGTCCCATGTCTGGTATTGACAAAATTGAAAATTTTTTAAGCCCACATGTGTGAGCGTATGTCTGAAATTATTAATGATATAGAAAAATTTCACAAGTGAACGATTTTGAAATGTAATTGACGTCGCCCAAGTCTGCTAACAAACCAGTAATTTTGCAGTACATATTTTGTTAGTTATTTAAAAATAGAATATTATGTCGAGTTTTTAAAAGTTCTCGTTTTGTTTTTTTTTTTTTCATTTTTAGACTACACTCTCATAAAAATTCTAAAATTTCATCCAACCGAATCATTCGGTTGCTTCAACCACGTAAATTCAGTTGGTGTAATCGAATTCAGTTGTGACAACTGAATTTACGGGGTTGCAGCAACCCAATCAATTCGGTTGGATGAAATTCTGTTGAGAATAAAATAAGTAATGATCTACTTTGACTTGATGTCGTCAGTCGACTAACTATTTAAAATAATACAAAAGATAGTTTGATTGATATGAAATACAAATGTTTAAAAATTATATTCAGTTACTAAAAAATTTCTATAATTAACACATGCCTTTATATAGTTTGCCAAAAAATTCCAGTCTATTGTAATACCATTTAATACATCTATAATTTCATTTTCACTAAGTTCAGACTTTCCTATATACATAATTCTAAACTCTCTTAGAGCCCTACACCGACCTAGAAAATGCTCTATATTTTCAATTTCATTAATATTACAGAGAGAACATAAATTTGAGCCCTTTATTTGAAAACTATTGCCATTGAAAGCTATTAAACCACTTCTAGCTTTAAAAATCCACATTATATCTTATATGTTTGTTTCTCCGATCAAGTATGTATTTTCATTCATTACATCTAATTTTTTATAAATTCTTTCCGTTTGTGAGGTTTTTGCCATATATTCTAGGTAGTATTTATTTTTCAGTGAGCTAAGCAGATTCAAACGATTTTCACTCCACTGAGTCTTACTAAATGTTTCATCTCGTTTAGTTTATATTTGTTATTATTGATATGTCTACAATGCATTAAAACGTCATAACTGGAATACGGATTTTGGATTTTGGACTTTCCATTGTAAATAGGATGTATGAAATACAAATTTTTGTTGTAATTAAAATAAAGAAATATTTTTTTTCAAGTTTGATATAATTTTTATTAAAAATAAAAATTATTTTAAAAATATTTTTAAAATACCGAAAAAAATAACTGTTAAAAAGAGTAGTTTTTACAACTTATGTAGTCGTTTTATGTTAATGTTTTTTATTGTTTTGTTGCTTTATGCATTCATTTAAGGTTAGTTGTTTTTGACCGCTTCCGCAGTCGTTTTTACTACCATTGTAGTTGTTACGAAACTGTATCGCATTATATAATATTGTATAATATTAATTTTACTCGGGTTTTCATTATTTTTTCATCACAAACCACACAAAATTAGAGTGTTTTTTTTTTTTGCTAACAACGGTTTATTAAAAATTTAGCAAAACTTAAAGCCGGAAAAAAAATAACAACGGATAAGAATTTCAACAACTTTTCAATCTCTTAATCTCTTAATTCTGTGAAATTTTTTAACATAAAAAGTTATGTGCGCCCCGGTAGGTTAGTTGGTAGCGTGTTATTATCAGTGCGGGGGTCGTGGGTTCGATTCCCACCAGAGGCACTGGTATGTTTTCGCTACAACGCGCTGAAGGCCATAGTAGCTAGTGCTCGGTTAGGGTAATAGTATATACTTTGTAATTATATGATTATTAATTAATAAAAAAATATATATAACCTTCTTCCAAAAATATGTATGTTTTCTATAAGTAAATTTTGTGAAATTTGTAAAACCGACCCTGAATCAAATCATAATTAAAACGTATTAAAACGAGTTAATTCAATGTGTAAAAATAATTATAAAGTAAATATATTAAATTTGGTTTCAATTAAGTACAAGCAGTAGTAAGATAAAAATTGTAAATGTCACAATTACACACAATTTTTGAGTTACATTTCTCAAATCTTTTAAAAAAAATTACTTACAGTAAGGGATCCAGGAAAAGATTTTGGGGAGGCAAGTTAGAGTATTTTTGATAAACTGTCTATTCTTTTTGAGTTCTTTGCACTGAAAATCTTTATTTTGGCTGAGGAAATGTACCATTTCGCCTCCCCTCTGGATCTGCGCTTCATTATTGATCTATATGTGAGATATTTGATTTAAGCAAAATTCATTTATTTATACTCTATAATAAATCACGATTTAAATAATGAATTCTCATGTTATCAAATATCGAATTCTTATGTTAGCGACCTTAATATTAAATGATCAAAAAGTAGTTTCTCTTTAATAAAATGTTTCCATTCACAGACGATGTGAACTCTGAATGATAAGAGTTTGTAGATAAATACCATATTTTAAATATCAAATTGGTATTCCATTTATGAAAATGTTGAAAAACCTAAACACGCAATTAGGGCATCATAGCTTCGATCTTGCCTAACAATAAATTATTTCCATACATCTTGTTACAGATACAATAATTCTTTTCAATTTTAAAGATATTTAAATACACAATTTAAATTCAGAGTAATTATACATACATATATCCTATACACAAAACCCAACAACAAAAAAATCAAAAAAAAAAGACAAGCAATTTATTTTACTAATTGCTATTAATTTAAAGATATCAAAATAAATTAAAATTCATTAAAACAAGCAAATTTTAAATAATTTAATAATCATAACAATTTAAATTTCCATTTTGCATATCTCAATGAAATGCAATTAAAATTGACATTATAACGACGTACTGAATTCCATATACTACCATATCAACAGTAGGTACTACACTACAGCACCCCTTCCTCGTCATTGTCATCTTTAAAAGCAAAGAAAAACCTTCTGTTTTTGTTCGGTTGGTTGGTTAAGTAGTGTTAGTGTTCTTTCTTCTGCATCTACTTCCTCTTTGTGGTATTCATTTTCGTATTACATTCACACCATTATAGTGGCGTTAACTATATCCTTGATTATTGATTTCCGCTTGGTTTACCAACTCAACCATATGCCCTTTTTTCAATTTTTCCAAAACTTTTCTTATTTTTTTTTTTTTGCTATGCAGTTAACATAACTATAAGTTTAAAACCTATACCTTCGTCTTCATCATCTAGTGGTTATAAAGTTTTTTTATTTCTATAAAATTGTGTTTATGGTACAAGAAAGAATGGGTGGTACACTAAAAATAAAATGTCAGTAAAGCCAGCAACATTTTTTCTGGGAGGATACTTGCATAAAAATTGCTCAGCACAAATTTTAAGGAATTTAGCTATTTTTTTGCTGATATTAGCAAAAATGTTGCTGGCTTTTTTTTTAGTGTGGTTATATTTGGCGCGAATGAGATCTAGTTGCACAATATTTGCATATGTATGAGTTTTTCAGTTAAATTTGTTTTATGAATTATTTACCCATTAGTGAAATAACCTCGATTTGGTAAGCAGTAACTACATGTATATGCTTCCAAAATGGTGCTTGCCTACAATAAATCAATTACGGAAGGCATTTTATTGTGCTTTCGTAAAGGCCTTCTTCCAAGCAGTAAATAATACATACAATGAAGCAGTAAAGAATGCATACTATGAAGCGTTATTGTTGTCAATACACAAAAAAGGGCTTTTCATTTCCTACAAAGGAATGAATTTATTGCTTCTTAGAGCACAGGAAAGAAGTGCTTCACCTGCTTGAAATAGACCTACCAAGTGCGACATTGTGAAAAAAAGCAAGCTTTTTGGATTTGCTTTGGAAGCTCTCGGTAATTAAATAATGCCTTCCAGGCTTTTAAATTTTTTTAATATTTTAAAATTAAAATGTTAAATTAATTAATAAATTAATTAATTAATAAATGTTAAATTAAAACTGATTGTCAGGTTCGAGATAAGTAGAAAATACTAATTGTTATAAAAACATTTCTTACCAATCATACATAGATTCCGTTAAAAATTTTTTACAAAACATGGTCGGAAGATACGTTGGTTTACTAGTTTGCATTTTCAGTAGAGTTTATAGCCTAATCGCGTCCTTTAGTGGTGGTATCAATACTTTAAATTGAAATTTGGTTGATAATTTTTAAAAAATAAAATTTTTATGTATTTACAAGTCAAATATCAATCAAATAATAGCAAACAAATGTGATTATTGTTTTCGTACCAATTCAAATTCTTTTTAAATATTTTTGCAATTGTAAACGATTTTTTTAAATTATTAGTTGTCAGCTCTAATTGCTAACAGTTTTATTAGTTTTTTATTTCTATATACATCGAGATTATTTTAATGTTATTTTCAATTTATAACGAACTTTCAACCTCCGTTGTGCTCGCACAAGTACAAATGACGGTGAACGTTCTGGACGGCCAATTGAGGTCAATACACCCTAAAATGTTGAAAAAATCCACTATATGGTGTTGGCCGATCGAAGAGTAAAAGTGCGTGAGATTGTTGATGCCAGTGTGGTTTCGATTTTAAATGATCAGTTGGGTTTAAGAAAGCTGTCTGCAAGATGGGTGCCGCGTTTGCTCTCAATTGACCATAAACGTAATCGTGTGACAACTTCAAAGGAATGTTTGGAGTTGTTTAACCGCAATTCGAATGATTTTTTGCGACGTTTTGTAAATGTGGATGAAACATTTATCCGGAGACCTAGCAGCAGTCTAGTATGGTGGACATCGATGAGATTTGGCTCGTATGTGGGACTATTGCAGAAGGTACAGCGCGTATGCTGTTTGGGCATTAGGTTCGCAATGAGAACCGCATCTGCTAGGGCTGTCGAGACTATTCTAGCAATTCGCCCAACTGAGGTACAGGTGAAGTACGAGGCCGCATTGACTATGATGCGGCTGAGGGCTACCGGGGAATGGGACAGTAATGGCCATATTACCGGTCACCGTATTATGTTGGACCAGTTGCCAGGGTATTGCGTCCCAGAATGGGACTGCGACAGGATTTCAGAGAGGTCGGTCACGACGCTCTGTGACACGTTAATCCCCGACAGGGAACCATGGTTAAATGGCACCTTCTTGGTGAACCACCCAAGGATCCACTTTTACACGAATGGATCGAAACTGGATGGGAAAACGGGTCTGGGCTTCTGTGACGCAGACATCAATGTACGCAAATGCCTCCGTCTTCCGAACCATAATACCGTACTGCAGGCGGAGGTCAACGCGATTACGGATTGCATTAAGCAGGTGAATATCATGGTCTTGACCGGAGATATTGTGATTTTCACGGATAGCCAAGTGGACCATCTGGGAGAATGCGGGTGTTGGAAGGACAACGGGGATTCTCCGGAGCAACCCGGACAGGGTTGTGTTCCTCACGGAACACTCGACACTGAGGACCCATCTAAACCGTATTGGTAGATCGGACTTGGGAGTGTGTAGGGCCTGTGGGAAACTATCTCTGACATAAAAGTATCATTAATATCAGTCGGTACCAAACCCATCTCGAAACATTTGGTTCAGTTTTGCCGCATTTTTAAAAAAATTTCGTTTTTTGTTAGCAATAATAATATAACTTCAATAATGTTAAACTTAGTTTTTCGTCAAAAGATTTAAAACTTATTTGGCTTTTTCCTGACAGGAGTATTTAACAACGACCTTTTCTAAAAAAAAATATGAACTTTATTTTAAAAAAAGTCGTAAATAAAAATTGTTGGTGTTATTACGGCAAATTAAACTGATAGGTACTTTAGGAACCGATTCGTGTACCACAGGAACGTTTCTTTCAGACCCATCACATGATAAAGACTTTTGAACCGGTCAAGTAGGTACCGGTTGGTAATTTAGAAACCGAAACTTTTTTCACCTATCACGTGATAGGTATTTTGGGATCTACTAGTGCTAAGCGTTTATTGGCGTTATCATTTCGACACCATATTAGTACTTTGGAAGTTAAAAATCCGACACATTACCAGCATATGTACTACCATCTCCAACACCGCGCCAAAACTGGGTCGTTCGCATTTTTTTTACCTGGAACTTATTTGTTTAATTTTTGACCTTATGCCTATTTATTTTCAACTATAGTATAGATTAATTGAATAAAAACTTATAAAAAAATTTAAATTAAAAAAAAAATAGCGTGTTGTACCTTGAAAAGTAATTTGGAAAATGTAAAAATTGGCGAAAATTTTGGAATTTTCTAATTTCTTGAACATTTTAATACTGACGAGTTAAGTACGCTTCTGACCTATCCCTACTGGATTATCTACTGCTGGAAAGGAAAGGGGCCCCTTTTCATAATGTTGACGGTTCTAAGGAGTATTATATAAATTATACTTGTAGTAGAGTACCATAAAGTCGGCATACACGAATTTAATTTCCGTGTTTGTTTTGTTTTTTGTGTGTTTAATAAGTTTACATATCGCACTTGTTATGACTAAGTCAAAACGCAAAATTTTTCAAAATCCCTTTTTTGCAAAAAAAAAAACAAAAAACGACGTACAGTTGTCATCTGTAAAAATCTTTGATCGGTCTCTGAACTTTTTAGCAACAAAAATCTTTCATCTAATATTTTTACGGTGGGTAGAGATGACCACTGTTTGTCGTTTTCTTGAAAATACTGGATTTTGAGTTATGACCATTTTGTTGAACATGTGCGATATATTTTACATTAACGACAATGGTAATGATGATGGAGAAACTATGATGTGATGATGTTTGATGATGGTTTAAAAATTTTTTTTTCCTTTCTCGAAATCCTTATTACTACATGTAGTATATGTTAGTTAGTCGTAAGTATTCATTGTAGATGGTTTATGATGATATCATCAAGGTCAATTCTAACTAACACCACGTTTTGAATAACACCAGCAACAACAATAATAACGACTACAACGACGTAACAATAGCCCTTCTTCATTTTCACTGCTGTTTCTGTTCGCTTTGGTAAGTAAACATTTTGTGCTTTGTTTAATGAAAATGATGATGATGATGGGAACTACCAAATGGAAATGAAAGTTTTTGGTGTTTGCACTATGGGCGAAAACTTCAATATTTCAAATGAAATTATTATTGAAAAAGCTGATCTTAAAATAATTGATAGACGTAATTTACGCGGTGACTTTTTAACAAGATTCTGTGGCATGCAATTCTCGCTTGTGGGCGAACGGGGTAACCTATGCCAACTGAGTAAATATACAAAATTCATATAAAAATTACTGCTAAGTATGCATGTTTTTTTTTTGTTTAAATTCATGTCAATAAAATCTTATATTATAAGAACTATTGTAAATATTCAAAAGTAAAAAATTCAAAATTAAAGTGATTGAACAAAACAGTTTAAGAAAAAATGTCTATGACGTGCTTGGAAGGTATCCAAAAAACGAAGTGTTACATCATTTACTTTAGGAACAGAAAAAACTAAGAACAATATATTCCATATTCAAATGGTTTGAAAATGGAGTGGCATTTTCAAAGGACGTCCAAAAAAATTGAGCGCAGCTGAGCTTGTTAAATTGAATAACATCAAATCGTAAGTTGGCCAGAAAATTTCTCGTTTCCAAGGAAACAATTTGCAAAAACGTTCTACAAATGAACGTAAAACACTACCAGAGGAAGACAGTATCAAAATACATAATAAAAAACAATTGTAAACAGTACCAACAAAATGCAGAAAACTGAGAAAACACTTATTAAAAATAATTTTCAACTAATTTTGGATGATGAAAAATACTTTTTCAATTTATAACGAGCTTTCAACCTCCGTATATTTACAAAAATAAAGCAAATCAAACATATTAGCTAGGTTGATACTAGTATTTCGATCTGGCTAAAGATCTCATCAGAACCCGAAGTTTTAGAAAAGTTAGAGCCTCCATAATAGGCAGAACTTTAACAAAAAACCTATTAATAATCAATTTTGGTCCATTCTTGTCTTCTTAGTAATCAAGCACGTGGTTAGGTCTTTTCCTAACAAGCATCATGACGTTACTAAACTTTGAAGACCAAAAATGTTCTATTTATATAAAAAAATTTTAGTTTGTACTCTGGCTCAAGTAATATTTTTTACAGTTATATTAGTTTTTTGTTTTTATATACATCGAGATTATTTTTATGTTATTTTCAATTTATAACGAGCTTTCAACCTCCGTATATTTACAAAAATAAAGCAAATCAAACATATTAGCTAGGTTGATACTAGTATTTACTTTTCTTTTGCTTGACACACCTAGTTTGACAAAAACTCTAGACAAGGTTCGATGTTAGGCCAAAGCGACGTTTGAACCAAAAGTATTAGTGTGGGCAGCCATTTCGGAAAAGGTATATTACAACTTTACATCCAGTATTCAAAAGATATGGCTGTAAACGCGGATGTTAACATTACTAAATGTTTAGTAAGACTGGAAAAATGTATCAGAAATAAACGAACGCTGTCATTATGCCAAAAATAAATTAGAATGGCTTAATGCAAAACACATATCTTTTGTAACGAAATACGCAAATCCTCCGAACGTCCCAAAAGCACGTCCAATGAAGACTTTTGGAGACTTATGCCAAAAACTGTACGAAAATGGTAAGGAAGCCAAATGTACTGAAGAATTGAAGAACAAATTAAGAACAGTGTAAAAAAAAAGTTAATATGTTGTCCAAAACATTATTGGAAGTATCAAGCATAAAATACGCCAAATAAAATATCGCAGTCCGTTGGTTATCTACGAAAAGTGAATTAATAATTCATAGTCTGTGTTATAAATGAAAATACTTTTTAAAAAAAAAAAAATTGTTTTTGTATTTGCATATTTTGCTATAAATACAAATTTAGCTATAAATATATATTTTAATGCATATTTTGGCATTTTTTGTTGCATATTAAGAACATTCTGGATATTTTACTAAAATCTGCGTTAAAGGAAGAAATATAATTTTTTTATATTTTTTTTTTTTAATTTATAATTATTATTTTTGAATACATGTTTTTTATCACGAAGATAAAAATATAAAGAAAATTTTTAATTTTAAGGCATAAATAACTTAAGTTGTGTAAATAATATTGAAAACGTTGGAAAAATCAATAATAAATGCATTTTTACAATTTTAGATAATTTTTAACGACTTTTAATGCATATTTTATGTACATGAAACAAGTTGTAAGTGCATTAACTTCCGAGTCCTACTTCTTGTAAACTACAATACAAAATTTGTTTTAAAATAGCACTAATTATTTAAATATAAAATGTTTTATAAAAAGAATGTTTACAAAAATTAAGATTTGCACTGAATATATTTTGAACCAATTCTGATATGATGAAGATAACATGTAAAGGTAACTGCGAACAAAAATAAATTAAGACTCCAGATACGCAATTTGCAAATTAAGGAAATTTTTAATGTTTTCTTTTATCCTTTTATCCTTTTTTAAATAAGATTTATCTCTCCTCGAATCCGTTTCAAATTTCTTAAGTAAAATTTTAGTACAAAAAACTATACTTTGTGCTGACTATAATATGAGACCTTAATATTCTTAACTTCAAATCATAAATTGCAATTTAGTTCTGAATTTTTCCGCTCTTGTGTGCCACTGTTTTTTATTAAGTTAACGGTTGTAAATTTTGTAAATAAGTACTGGCAATGCACTTTTTGCCAATGTTGGGAAAGCGTTCTAAGTCAGTACTGTGCCAGTGCTTTTTTATTTTTACGATTGTAAATTTTGTAAATCAAGTACTGGCAAAGCACTTTTTACAAACGTTGGCAGAGCGTTCTAAGCCAGAGCTGTGCCAGTGCTTTTATTATTTTTACTGTTGTAAATTTTGTTAATTAAGCACTGGCAAAGCACTTTTTACTAACGTTGGCAGAGCGTTGTAAATCAGTGCTTTGCCAGCACTTTATTTGTTGGATCATTGGCAAATAGTGCTCTGCCAGTGCTTGATTTTTCAGGCCACTGGCAATTTCTGGCTGGGTAAGTTCATAACAATTGGATAACGCGTTCAAGAAATATGATGTTTCGGACATCATGTATTTTACTAGAAACTATAAACTGCGATAAAACGCGAAGTACAACTAATTTAGACAAAACTAGAATTTAAATGTTAATGAGGTCCAGGAGAACGCTTGCTCAAAATTTTGTGTGCATTGGAAGACATGAATCCGATTGATGTGTTGACTTCCTGAATAATGACCCAGGAATAAATTATTGATCACTACGAATTCCTAATTAAAATAAAAGTTTTTATGACAGAACAAGTTCAAAAATTAGTGAAATACAAATTAAAAAAATATGTTAAGTTTTCTTTGTTCTTCTTTTATTAAATAATTTTTCCTTTAATCATTTAATTTAAGATTTGTTACTTAAAAAATATAATTATTTAAGAAGAAGTCATCCTATGTGAAGACGAAATATTGGAACTAAATAATTATAATTTATAAATAAAAGATCTTAAAATCGGAAAAAAAAATAATTAAAAAAATACATTAACAGTAAATAAAATATGTACTTTTGTTACAAATAACAGGAAAAGATTAGAATGAGAAGACATTATAGATGTGATATACATAAATTTGTGGTAAAAAACTTTTATAGATAATTTGTTTGTTGAAGAAACATTTTTTGTGGTGAGAAACAGCTTAGGTGGTAAAAATAAAATATTATTCAACTCTACGCGGTTGAAAAGTATTTTGTTCACCAGACGCCAAGAAATTAATTTGTACATCAAATTACACGCTACATTTAGAGATTCTTTGACGCTTTCACTCATAACTTTTTAACCTCTTAACCGATTTTGCTTATTTGTAATACCAAAATGCTCTGAAAGATGTACACTAGAGTGGGTCGCACCCCATACAAAAAAAAAAGTTGTGCCGGTCACCCCCTACAATTAAAGATAATTTGAAGAAGACTTGAAAAAAATTTTTTTTTTTTTTTTTGCCACGCCCCTTGACCCCGCGCATTTGGTTTTTTATTTCCTGTGGCTCCATTTATAGTCCGATCGTAACGTGTGATATATCATTGTTTTTGGAATGACAATGGCTACATTTTCTACTTTGATCACTTTTGACTCCGACGTCAAATTCTAGAAGTGACTTCTGGAAACTCGATTTCTACCACCCTAATTCACGAGTTTTTCTAAACGATAAAAAGTTTTTTAAATTCCATGAAATTTTGTCTTTTACAGTATATATATTTATTCAGTAACAAAAAAGTTACGAAGGTTTAAAAAAAAATCAATTTGAGTTTTATTCCAACAATCGTTAACAATAATCTTTGGTCTTTTTGTGGTTATTGTTTTTGTGGCCATTTTTAAAGTGCTCTCTTTTTACTCATTTTTCTATCAAATATTGTTGAGAGAAAGTTTTTTTTATTATCATTTTTTTTTAAATATAAAAAATATTGAATAACTTCACGGTTTGTTTGTAATTTTGTTTTATCAATATCACATGATTGAAAATGCATATTGTTAAAAAACAATTTAATTATATTTTTAAAGAAAAAAAATATTTTAGTAATTTACACTAATTTTATCAAAAAGCTACAGCTGTAGACGCGAACACTTGAAGATGAATAATAATATGTAGGGCTCGGAAGTTAATGCATTTATATTTGTGTTTTATTTACATAAAATATGTATTTAAAATCGTAAAATATGTACTTAAAATTTAAAAATATGCATTTATTATTGATTTTTTCATTTTTTTATATAGTTTTTAAATTTTAGTAATTTCTGTTTTAAAAAGCCGTTACAAAATTGAGAATTACAATTAAAAATCTTCTTAAAGTTTGTAGTTGAATTTTCTGTCATATAACATTTCTTGATAAAAAAAATTAAATGTATAAATTTGATAAGATTTTATTTCTAAAAAAATTTAAATTGTAAAAAATTTATTTTTAGTAAAACATCAAAAAAAATTTGCTAAAATATGCAAAAATATATAAAAATATGCAAAAACATGTAAAAATATGCAAAATATGTAACAAAAATACAAAATATGCATAAGAATATGCATTTATAGCAAAATATGTGTTTATAGCAAAATATGTAAAAATATGCACTAACAAATCGATGCCATTTTGTTGCAAATTTTAATGATTCGCAAAGATATTTGGTTAACATTGCTCTCTAGCTAACGACAACAGACATGTATTTACATGAAGTTCCGAGCCCTAATAATATGTTTAACAAAAGTGTTGCCACTTGATAAAATTAGTGTAAATTACTAAAATATTTTTTTTCTTTAAAAATATAATTAAATTGTTTTTAACAATATGCATTTTCAATCATGTGATATTGATAAAACAAAATTACAAACAAACCGTGAAGTTATTCAATATTTTTTATATTTAAAAAAAATGATAATAAAAAAAACTTTCTCTCAACAATATTTGATAGAAAAATGAGTAAAAAGAGAGCACTTTAAAAATGGCCACAAAAACAATAACCACAAAAAGACCAAAGCTTATTGTTAACGATTGTTGGAATAAAACTCAAATTGATTTTTTTTAAACCTTCGTAACTTTTTTGTTACTGAATAAATATATATACTGTAAAAGACAAAATTTCATGGAATTTAAAAAACTTTTTTATCGTTTAGAAAAACTCGTGAATTAGGGTGGTAGAAATCGAGTTTCCAGAAGTCACTTCTAGAATTTGACGTCGGAGTCAAAAGTGATCAAAGTAGAAAATGTAGCCATTGTCATTCCAAAAACAATGATATATCACACGTTACGATCGGACTATAAATGGAGCCACAGGAAATAAAAAACCAAATGCGCGGGGTCAAGGGGCGTGGCAAAAAAAAAAAAAAATTTTTTTTCAAATCTTCTTCAAATTATCTTTAATTCTAGGGGGTGACCGGCACAACTTTTTTTTTTCGACCCACCCTAATGTACACTGATCTACAAAAAACTAAGCAACACCGCTTGCGTGTAAGGGACGAATTTAGAATCATTTAGCATGATAGAATTTTTAAAAGGACATTTGTAAAATTTTTAATCGTGAAAATTTAGAACCAATAATTTTTTTACAAATAGCGAATGTTCTTTTCTCTCATTTGATAGCCATATTGGTATTCTAACATGAGTACAAGTTCTTTAATAGTTTTGGAAAAATTGCAACTTTAAAGTCCTTATTGACGTGATGGCAAAAAACTGAAAACGCAGTTTAGCTATATGTTGTCTCTAGTTTCTCGTACATACTGATGTTTTCATGTATGAGAAAAAAAATGTAATTTGTTGCAGGGTGTAATGGGTGATTAAAATATATCAAATTTAAAAAAAAAAAAACTATAAAAAAAGCATATCTGAATAATATAGATATAAAGAAAAAAAATTTTAAATCGGTAAAAGGTTTACCATCGAGCAACGGCAGTTTATCGTTCAAAAATATGATGAACTACTTGAAAATATGATGAACTACTTGAACATGTGACCTGGGCGTTGCAAGAAAAAATGTAATATCTTCGCTCCATATAAAAAGTATAAAGTAGCTTTTAGTAATCATATATGGCCGTAAGGGCTTTGGTTATGTAAATTGGAGAGCATAAATTCTATATTTTTTAAATAAAAAAAAATAAATATCACAATTGGGAGAAATGTTGCATTTAAGTGAATTTTAACGATCTAATATTTTTTCTTTATAACTTTATTATTCTGACATACGGCATTTCTGTTTTTTTTTTTAACTTGATTTTTTTAATCACAAATTATTTTATAAAATAATTTAACTTTTACGGGTTGCTTTAAAAAATATATAAAAATCACAACTGAGTTAGGGAAGATTTTTTCTGAATTCCCTGTATTTTTACTAGAGGGAGATTTGAGGCAAAAAAAAGTTAAAGAAATAAATCTTAATGAAAGTTCTCAAAGATTTTGATGAAAAACGTCTAGCGGATCTATGACGTAATATTAATAAGTTAAAAAAAAAAAATAGGTTTATATTTCTGAAATTATACACTAATAAAATTATGTAGGTAGAATGAACTGCAAACTGCAGTTAAAATAACTAGATTTGCAGTTGAAAAGCTGTACACAACATTTGCACTTAAATCAACTGCAATTTGCAGTTTTTTAACTATTAAAAATTAACTGTATAATGTAGTAAAAACAGCTACAAATGCAGTTAAAACAACATTACCAGCATTTATAAAAAAAATTAATAACAACATTTTTGTAAATATTCTTAATCTGATTTTATTATTTAATAAAACTACATCTACATAAAAAATTACTTCAAATATTCACGTTTCGCTCTATTTTTCCAAATCATTTCTGCCACATATATGTCTTCGAGAGATGGCGTATTGTTTTTTTTTATTTCTTTTCGTCACATAGAATTGAATTAATATATACATACTATAGAGCTCAGAAAATAAATACAACCTTTAATAATATTCAAGTGAATAAAATTATTTTCTTTTCCAAATCTCACCCTAATATTTTATTTATTTAATAAAGTTTACAGTGTTTTCGTTTTCTTTTAGTAAAAAGGTTTAGATATGATCATATATCATTAAAAATAATTATATCCAAAATTTGAGTCTATCCAATTATATTCGAATTCATATATATTTATATATACCTTCAGATATAATTATATATCATTTTACATATGTTTATTTAAAAATATATATAAGTTTATAAATAAATATATATGGAGTTATATGTAAATATATTTGGACTCAGATATAATTGGATACACTCAAATTTCAGATATAATTTTATACGGTCATATATGATCACATATAAGCTTTTTTACACGGGTAGAGAAAAAATGTATTAACAAGCCGCTTGTTACACCGCCATGTTGATTTTTTTGTTTTTTACACACACACTTTGTCAAAAAGTCGAAACAACTGTACAAAATAAATTTTACCGAAATGCGTTCATTTTGGTAGGTTATTTAAAAAATCAACCCTCACAATCATTTAAATTTATTTTTTCTAAGTAAATTATTTTTTCTAAAGTACACAAAATTTTTTTTTGGTTGAAGGAATCCAATATGTTGAAATTTCATTTCAAAAACATTAGTTATAAGTAAGGCACAAATAACTGTCATGTATTAACTACAGAACTTTTCTGAGTGTAATTGTTTGTTATATATAATTATAATTGTTATAGCCTGGCCCATAGTTATTTGTGGTTTTATATATTTCTAAAATTACAAATCTATTTTTTTTTTTATTTTTTATTTTTACTGGGTTATAAAACCAGCTGTTCCAAATGAGTTGTAGTTGCCCGCATGCGGTGTTATAGCGTCATTCATTTATTTGTTCTTGTTTCTACTATTAACTTGTAGTTTTGTATATTCTTTTGTTACTGATGTTGGTGCTGTAGTTGTTGTTTTACTCATTTCTAGTTTTTATAGCTGCATGGCGCCAAATTTATTTATCGACATTCGACATAAAGTTGAAAGGTCAACTGCATTTCGTTTTTCCTAAAAATGATTTAATAACCCGTGTAGTTTAGTTTTGTGTACAAAGTACACAAAAAATTTTTTTGGTTGAAGGAATCCAATATGTTGAAATTTCATTTCACAAATGTTAGTTAGAAGTACCCGACGAAAAAAGTGCCGATATAATCATATATGATTATATAGTATCACATATAACGAAACCTCACATCTCATGGGATGTAATCTCATATAGTTTGATCGGAAAAATGGGTCTATCAAATATGATCAAATTATATATACTTTTATAGAGAACAGTACTTTTTATGTTAATTTAATTAAGTATTACTTGTAATTCGTTTATAAAACATATAAATATTCATTTTAAAAATAATGTTAAATCTAAAAATATATGCTTTTTATGAACCCAAAGTTGGAACATATATTACATTTTAAAAAACCATTTGCCGAGGGAGAAAATCAAATTCTTTGTTCGCAAAATTTTCACGTAGAAGACTTACAGATTTTTTCAGGAGCAGAAATAAACAGCAAACTTTACACGTCGTTGATAAACAAAATAATTAAAAATAATAGATATACATGGATCAATACGATATTTTGTTTATGAAGGATAAATCTCCCTATTTAGTACTTCAGCAATTTCAGATTGTTCAAAATAACTATTTTGTTAACCACAAACCAGGTATATTGAATATAGGGGAACTAGCAACTATTTATTTTTTAAAATTGAAAACTTAGAATCCATTACGCATGTTATAACGGTTGGGTGTTTAATTTGTTTAAACAAGCCGTTTCCAACGCTCTCTTCTAAAAACCTGAACTGGTTTTAAGAGAGTTTCGAAAAAAATGTGTTAACAGTGGTTCTTTTAATTAATTAATTTTCATGCTTTTAAGCAATTTTAATTATATTTTATAGTTAATTTTGTGTTGTGTAATGTATTATCTGCTTAAGTTTTGTATAATTAACACAAAAGTTTGTTTATATACATATACTAAACAATATACATTAACAAACCTCTTAAAAATTGTTTCTCTTAAAACCAGTTGGCATAAAAAATTTAACATTGTTTTTAGTACTTTAATACAAAAATATTAATAAGCATTACAAAACACAAAACCGTAGTTTTTCATGTTTTTTTTGCAGTAAACTTTGAAATTCATTTGAAGGGCTTATTGTAAAAACTTGATAAGCCACCTTTATTGTTTTATGGATTTACGCTGCTTTCTAGACATTCATCGATTAATATTTAATAGGAGTCTTGCTTAAACACTTATTGTTTCGTTTTAACATTTAAAAGGTAAAAATCAACTTAAAATAAAATATGGCTTATCAAGTTTTTACAATAAGCCCTTCATTTATATTCTAATTATAAACGGTGCTGAAAAATATATCAAAGTTCATTAAATTTTGCTATATATATTAATATATAATGATATGTTTTGCCATAGATATATATATATATGTATGCACAGCGCATACTCTAGAGACATTTATTCGTTCCCCAGCATAGTTTAGGGACATTTGCTTACTTTGGGGACTGTCCCCAAAATTTTCGCGCCTTTTCATACATCTAGCGTATTAGATGAGGACAATTTTTTCTATACACTGCATATTTCGGCGACAATTTTGGGCGTGTCCCTAAAGTATGCGCTGTGCATACATATATATATATATATAAATATATATATATATATATATATATATATATATATATATATATATATATATATATATGTATGCACAGCGCATACTTTAGGGACACGCCCAAAATTGTCGCTGAAATATGCGGTGTATAGAATAAATTGTCCTCATCTCATACGCTAGATGTATGAAAAGGCGCGAAAACTTTGGGGACAGTCCCCAAAGTAAGCAAATGTCCCTAAATTATGCGGGGGAACGAATATATATATATATATATATATGTATGCACAGCGCATAGTTTAGGGACACGCCCAAAATTGTCGCCGGAATATGAGGTGTATAGAAAAAATTGTCCTCATCTTAAACGCTAGATGTATGAAAAGGCGCGAAAATTTTGGGGACAGTCCCCAAAGTAAGGAAATGTCCCTAAACTATGCGGGGGAACGAATAAATGTCTCTGGACTATGCGCTGTGCATACATATATATATATATATATATATATATATATACATAAAAGTGATAGATTTTTTATTAATTACAAGATATGCTAATATATAACATGCGATGCAATGATATATGATGATATATTACGCCATATCAAAAAATGTGCATAAACTAAGTATAAGATATGAACATATTTCGTAATTTATTGAAACACATATAAGCATATATAATGATATCAAGTTGTTTATGAGTATATGGAAACTTTTTTTTATCGGGTAGGTCAACCAAAAATAGGCTAGAGTTTGTTTTTTATTTGAAAGCATAGAACTAGTTATTTAGACTAAATACAAGCTCAGATCATGATATTATGAAAATTTTAAGCTATATTTCTAAGATATTTTTTTTACTTCTGATTTTTTTCTTTAAAAATTAAGTTTGTTTTAACTTTTTCTTTTAAAATAGAGCCTTTTTGGTATTTTTTAGAAATTGTTATTTTAAAAAATTTTTTTATTTTAAATTTGAAAATTTAATATTACATGTTGTTGGCTTATCAAAAAATAAGCCAATTTGAACTTTGAAGCTTAAGCCAACAACTTCTCTGTTGCACCTCGTTTGGACTGACGAAGTTCAAAATAACGATTGTAGTAACGATTGTTATAAAAATATATGAAATTAAAGTGTTTATTTTTTTTAATTAAACAGCTTAATTTTATATTAAAATGGCTTATATTATCGAGCTTTTTTTAAGAGCTTAAAACATTGTTTTTAGAGCTGTTTTTGGTTGCCCTAGTTATAGGTAAACTGCAAAGATTGTTTTTATTTCTGAAGAGGGCTTTAAATAGTTAATTTTTTGTTAAAGAATTATTCACAAGGAAATCGCGCTTTGATTTACCTAAAAGAATAACAAAAAAGCAACCATATTTGGTTTTTCATAAAATGCAAAAATATTACTAAAATATGAAAATGTTTAATTAATAAGACTGATAAAGAAAAGTGAGAAATTAAAACTGAAAAGTGTAAGCACAATTAAAGATAGTATTGAAACAGGGACAGTCCGAAACAGTTCATCTTTACCGGGGATTAGTCTTCAGCGAGTTCGTATTAACAGATGTTTTTGCATTGTAATTGTTAGAATCATAGAAATAAATCTGTTAAAATAGCAGTAAAATGTGCTAAAATTTAGATAAAAATTACGTTGCAGAAAAACTGCTAATTATTAGCAGAATTTTTGCTAAATATTAATTATATGCATGACCAGGAACTTCATGCACTAAAAAATTGTGTTTTAAGCGCATATAATGTGCATGAAAAATCTTAAAATATGCTCTAAGAACTGAAAAAATATGTACTTAAATGGTTTTAAATTAATTATGATCTTAAACAATTTTAATTAAATTTTAAAGTCTCCCAGTAAGGGCAAGGCACTTTAACAGGTGGTACAAGTGCTGCCAACAAGTGCTGGCAACTAGTGCTTTCAAAATCCCAAAATGATAACATCATTAGACAAAAGGTCCGTCTGTTGAAAAATTGTTGCAAAAGCACTAGGTAAACAAATTTTCTAATGTTGCAAAAAGTTGGTAAAACCATAAAATAGGTGATCTCAAAATAAATTTTCCCTAATATAATTACAAAAAGTTCATTTATAATTTATTTTGTCCTGTCGGGATTGGAACGCTGACCGCCAGATTCACAGCCTACAGATCTACCCACTGAGCTAACAAGATATATAATAATAGATAACTTTAAACGTAAGTTAATGATAATTGCTGGGTAACCGATGGTTGCACAAATATGCTAGCACTGACATAAGGTTTGCTGAAAACGACCTGCCAACGTTGGAAAAACAAAAAAATGTTAAAAAGATTAATGCCTGGGACAGGGATCGAACTCGAAACCTTAAACAAAGAATCATAACTTTTATAAAAAAAATGGTGGTTAGACTTTTGTACCGTGTTGATTGGTTAGCACTGGGAAACCACTTTTTGCCAACGTTGGCATAATGGTCTCAGCTAATTCTTTGTCAATGTTTTTTTTTTTTTTGTACACCATTGAAATTATTGTAATACAAAGACTGGGAAAACGCTTTTTGGAAACACTGGTAAAGCGTCTTAAACAAGTGTTCTGCCGGTAATTTAATTACAATTCCTCGGTTAGCCAGTGGTATACCAGTGCTTGATTTTTTATACCACTGGCACTTTATGACTGGGTAATTTGTATTGTTTAATATATTCTCTGCAACCGTTTTGCACAATAAAAACAAAATTTTAATTATTTTTATTGAAAAATACGCATTTAAAAAACCACTTAGTTTGCAAATAAAATAAAGAACGGCTTGAGCAGCTTGGGTCCTATTTAGTACTTGGTCAAATATAAAATAATATTAAAAGTGATTTTTACGAAAAACTTAGAAAAATTCAATAAAAATATGCAAAATAAGTAAAAATATGCAATAAAAATATGCATTTAAAGCAAAAGATGTAAAAGTATGCAATAGAAATTTGCATTCAAAGCGAAATATGCAAAAATATGCATTTGTGACAAAATATCCAAAAACATACAATAACATATAGATGCCATTTTAACACAAACCCTTTGATTCACAAAGATATTTTGTTTACCCTATTATTGGACTTTAGGAGAAAAACGTGCTTTTGCATGAACTTCAGGTCCGTGAGTATAAGTAATATTCGAGTTGAATTTTAGTTATTTGAAAATAGCAATTTACACTGCTATAATTAGCAAAAAAATTACTAAATATTTGTAGACTAAAAACAGTAAACAAAAAATGTAATACCAACAAAACTTTTGCTATATTTACCTCAAATTTAGTAAAATTCAAATAACAGTACATTTTTCTTAATATTCAACAGATTTATTTTTGCTATTCTTATCTTACTAAGGGCCGTTATTACAACTTGCCTTTAAAGTAAATGTTAGTAAAAAGTAACTTTAGCTAAAATGAGGAATAAAGTGAGCTATAATGTTTTTCGTTATTACAACTTCCCAATAAAATAAAATTATTATTTTTGATAATGTGGCATCACCAAACTAAAAACCGATTATTGGTTTATGAATTGGTTTATAAAAATACGTAGTGGCAACGTACTTTTATTTATTTGTTTACAAACAAACAATAATTTGTGAAATTCGGTTGTAAAATTCGGTATTTTCTGTTTCTTCTTTATAGAGCAGAAAATGTGGCAACTTTAAACACATAAACCTTACGTTTAAAGATAAAGGCAACAATATCTTCCCTTTAGCTTATCGGTCACTTTTAGGTTAAAGTATACTTATAATAACGAAAAACTAATAATCTGTCAGATAACATCCGAACTTTAGCTATTGGCAAGTTGTAATAATGGCCCTAAGAGTTAACAAAAAAAAAATATGCGTATTTTAGCAGTTTTTTTCTGCAAGGTAATTTTCGAGTTGTGAACCAAAAATTCTTTGAATATTATCTAATTCAAATATTAATTAAAAATTCAAATATGTGTGACTCAGCATTTGTTGCGGTTGACATTAATATGAAATACTTTTTTTTTAGCTGGACAGTTAGTATGAAGAGCTTCACATTTTGAATCTAAAACCGAAAACAATGAATTTTTAATAAAAAAATTTGTAATAATTCATTTTAGAAAATTTATTATTTCAGAAAAACTGAAGCATATAAAACGCAAGAAAAGTTTCAAGTTTTAAGTTTATTTGTTGAATAAAACAGAATAAAAAAAGATTTGCACATGTTTCCGTACGAAGATAGTTTACAAAATTATGAAGTCTGATTTAGTGGAAAAAGTTATGGAAGAGTTTTTTATTTTTTTTTTACAGTTATATTAGTTTTTTGTTTTTATACACATCGAGATTATTTTTATGTTATTTTCAATTTATAACGAGCTTTCAACCTCCGTATATTTACAAAAATAAAGCAAATGAAACATATTAGCTAGGTTGATACTAGTATTTCGATCTGGCTAAAGATCTCATCAGAACCCGAAGTTTTAGAAAAGCTAGAGCCTATATAATAGGCAGAACTTTAACAAAAAACCTATTAATAATCAATGTTGCTCCATTCTTGTCTTCTTAGTAATCAACCACGTGGTTAGGTCTTTTCCTAACAAGCATCATGACGTTACTAAATTTTGAAGACCAAAAATGTTCTATTTATATAAAAAATTTTTAGTGTGTACTCTGGCTCAAGTAATATTTTTTACAGTTTTTTTTGTTTTTTTGTTAACTAATAATCATATAATTACAAATTATATACTATTTCGCTAACCGAGCTCTAGCTACTATGGCTTTCGGCGCGTTGTAGCGAAAACAGACCAGTGCCTCTGGTGGGAATCGAACCCACGACCCCCGCACTGATAAGCCTGCACGCTACCAACTAGCCTACCGGGGCTCACTTATGGAAGAGTTATTAAGGAGAGATACTAACAGAATGCTTTGTTGCCGTTACTACACTTTTAACAAATATCTGAACAATTATATTATTATGAATTTTCAATGCATTTATAGCTTGAATTTTTTTGCATTTATAGCTTGAATTTAAACTACAATAAGTATTTTACTTTGCAAAAACATTGAAATTGTTTCAAAATTTTTCCTGGAAAAATATATTAACGATATTTTAATTTAAGAGCAAATTTTTTTTATTTCTGGTGTTTTTAAAATATTAAAACATCCTGGAATGATTTAACACATGTACAGAAAATTTTAGTCGTTAATGCCGAATTGCTTTGATTTTGAAATTTTTTTGGTTAAATCGTTAAAATCTGTCCTTACAAATATTCCAAAACATTGCGAAATGTTAGTTTCGAATGTCTTGTTCCCATTTTGCTCTTAATTTATCACACACTCGTTTATAAACTTTATCCAAGGAGAAATTTTTTTGGGCTAGTTTTAATGAAAATTTTCACTAAACTAATTAAGTTTTCTTTTCAAAGTGAATGTAAAAATTCTTAAACTTTATAAAAAAAAGCTTCATTAGCTCAGTTTATTTCAGTTAAATAGTATTTACATTTCATCTTAAATTTATATATAAATAGTTCAAGTTATACACATATACATTTATAATTTTCTTGGAGGCAAAAATTCAGATCCAGAACATCTGGAATAAAAATTTGTAGTAAGTTTATTTAATCTAGAGGAAACAATTTCCATGTTTAAAATATTATGGAGCCTGAGTGTCGAAAAGAACCAAGGAAAATTGTATATAAGTTTCAATAATTTGTTCTGTGCGATTTGAAGTTTCTTAATATGACAAGTGGCACTTTTAGCCCACATAGGAGCTGCATAAAATATTACGGCATGAAAAATAAGTTTAAATGTTAGTCTTTTGTATTCGATACTCAGACCGGGGTTTCGGTTTATATACGGGTACAGTACACATGTGAGAATGTTCACTTTGTTTATTATATATTGTATATGTTCCTTGAATTTAATTTTTGGATCAAGAATTACTCCTAGATACTTTACTTTCTGTTCCCATTTAAAGGCAGAATTAGTTGTACGTTCTGTTCTGTTACGAATCAGGTGTTTTGTTTCTGTTCAATTGAAAGTCTGTATGTGTGGTTAGTTTTCACTTTGTCGTTCTGTTCTGTTGCGGACAATTCTATTGAAAATAGAATTCAACGTTAAGTGACAGCCTAAAGTGCATATGTATTGGTTTGTTGTGAAATACTTTTTTCAATATTTGAATCAGGAATGATAAAGTTGGTACTATAGTACTTTTAATGGTACTATTTGAACCTCAAATGTACCATGATACTCCTATGATTCATTTAGTACGATTTACAATTTTTCTATGTATGAATTTCTTGGTCCCTTTAAAATTCAATAACACTGTGCTAGTTCAAAAACGTAACAAGCGGGGCACCCGGCGGGTAAAGCTAATTCGAGTACGCTGAATCCAGTGGTGCTAACCGTTTTTTTAGGTTAGCTCTTGTTTAAAAAATAATTAAGATTGAAAATTATGGTTCCAAGTACCTAAAAAAAAACAATTTTTTTAAGTTTTTTTTACCATTTATTGATTTTAAATGTATGAAATTGAAAACATTTTATGAAACAACATCAACAATAAACTATTTGCAACAAAATTTAATTGACTACAACAATTTTAAAGTGATTTATAATTTTTTTTTTTTTTAATAAATAAATTTTTCATGATTTTTTCAATTTTCATTTCCTGATTCTTCTATATCATTATCTTCCTCTTGCAAATTCCAACAAATGTCACCTAAAAGTGAATATCGCATTCCGCCCATTTTCAGTTCGACTACCAATATTTGTAATGATGGACTCGTACAAAATTTGAAGGCTATATAGCTAATATAGAACCCTAGATATTTAATATTAATATTAATTTTGTATATGAGCTTAATATTCACTTTGTATGGGAGCTGCCACGCCCACTGGTATGATCCCGCCCAATTTTCCCATGACTATTCATAATATAATCAACGTGCACAAATTTCTAAGACTCTGGCTATTATAGAACTGTAGATATATGATATTAAATATTTACTTTGTATGGGAGCTGACACGCCCACTGGTCCGATCACGCCCATTTTTCCCATGACTATTAACACTATCAAATAATCAACGTGCACAAATTTCTAAGACTAAGACTATTATAGTACTGTAGATATATGATATTAAATATTTACTTTGTATGGGAGGGAACCATAATTTTCAATCTTAATTATCTTTTAAACAAGAGCTAACCTAAAAAAACGGTTAGCACCACAGGAGTCAGCGTACTCGAATTAAGTTTACCCACCGTGTGCCCCGTTTGTTACAAAAAAAAAAGTGTCCGATTCGAGCACAGTGTAATTATTAATTCGATTTGCAGTCCTATATGAACAATGAATTAATTTGGAACCAAATGCTGTGAATTCAATCACATGATTTCACTGAGTGCGACTGATTACAGGTGATTATATTAGAGTTTTATTAACCGATTAAACCAATTATTGAATTCAATCACTAAGGGTTATAATTATTATTAACTAATTTTGATTTTCAAAAAAATAAATAATAAAAATCTTTTAAAAATGTGAAATTGACTATTAGCTGTGTGTTTTTAAAATCGAATGAGTTCACGAACAAATTTGTTTGCTACCAATCACAAGGATTGAATTCACAAAAAACTGTGAGAAACGTAATTCAATACAGCAAAATTAATAAGACGTTCAAAAAATATTAAAAATTTGGTGAATTTAAGAAAAAATCTCAAAACTTGAATAGTTTTTTAAATCAAAAACAGCTAATTTTCTTAGTACGCACTGCTCGTTTTTACATAGCTTTATGTACATTTTTCCGAAAAGTTTGTTATTGAAAATGAGCAAAATCGGTCCAGCGGTTCAAAAGTAATTAGTGACAATGTGAAAGTAACTCTAAATTTTTCATACAAATTATATTATTATTATTATAATTATATTATAATTATATATAATTATATTAAAATTATATTATATTATTTGAATTCATTGTAGTGTCTGATGTATAAAATATAACGTCATATTTTTCCACCAGACGCTAAGAGGTGAATAATATT
The DNA here is from genome assembly GCA_021234595.1 of Delia radicum. Classification (NCBI taxonomy): domain Eukaryota; kingdom Metazoa; phylum Arthropoda; class Insecta; order Diptera; family Anthomyiidae; genus Delia; species Delia radicum. The sequence goes on along the minus strand of CM037851.1, from coordinate 200,686,378 downwards.
TAAAATTCACCGCAAATTTTTTTTTCTCCACAAAAAAAATTTTTGTTCACCTCAAAAATAGGTTTGTTACCCGACACAATTTATTTTTTTACAGCAAAAAAGTTTTTCACCTCAAAATGTTGTTTTCACATCTTAACATATTTTTTTTTTAATATATTTTTGTTGTTTCATTTGTAATTGTTCATTTTGGAGGGTACAAAGATTTGTTCGTTAATTTATATTTAAATTTTTTTTTTTACTTTTGATGCCGAAAAAGTACTATTTTATATGCAGGTTGGTACTATTTTAAAATCGCATTTAACATCCTTGATTTAAATGTATTTGGTTGGAGTTTCTTTACTTTTGAAAACAGCTGATTCCTATCACAGAAAAAGTAATTACAAAATATTACCTACAGAACAGAACGACACAGAACGGCAACAGAAAGTAAAAACTAATGAGGCCTTAACTTCTGTGTTTGAGAAAACAATATTGCTTTGAGGAATATAATAGGGTTTTCTTTTTCTTGTGAAATATATTGCCCGAGTTCTGTCAGTATTTAATGTTATCTTCCACTTATTGAAATAATTGGTCACTTCCTATAAAGCCCGTTGTAGATTTGAAATAATATTAGTAGAAAGTATGTCCGAGCATAATATAGAAAAAGCTTTATAATTTTTATAAAACTATTTTAAATGAAACTTTTTCATTAGGCATACGAAATTTTTAAAAAACAAATTAAAAATTTATTAAAATTTTATGAAAAACTGCTAGTGTCTAATAACTTTTTCTGTGTTTTTTTCTAATAGTCAAAGTAAATTATCATATAAAAATTATAATTTTTCTGTTAATTTAGAGAAAAATTTGTCATGATCTAAAACCGAACGAATAAAATCTCACACATAAACTTGTAGATCAACGATAAAATTCACTATTAAACTGCATTAATTTCATAAACAGTTCCAATGGACGGATTCTAGTGACACTTCATAGATCTTATGCAACAATATCATGCCGATAATTCTCTCAGTGTATATACAAAAAAATTTCTTAGAAAACTTTCATTATCTTAAAATGTAAATAAAACACAATTTTTTATTCTTATGACGCATTTGATTTGTTAGTTCTATAAATCAATTTTCTATACTCTAAAAGATAAAGCTCAAAAAACAAATAACAAAAACATAGAAAGAACACCAATTTTCATACCTACTGCATATTAAATGATGATATAACAAAATTAGCTTTTAGGTCGTCATAAAGGCAGAACTTTCTCTACAATTCAATTAAAATAAAATAAAGTATGTTCATCATCATCATCAACAATATACTAAAACATTTTTTTAATGATAGTAGAACACCACAATTGATTTTTTCTATTTTGCCGATTTTTTGGTGACATACATAATTTTCTTCGTATTGTTCTACATTGATGACGTAGTCCTCAATTGGTAAGTTTTTTTCTTTGGCAAAAGTAGCCATTGTGATTGTTTTCTTTAAAATTGAAAAGAAATGTTTGAATAAAGGAATTGTAGTTTAATGACGTCATATATTGGTAAATATAGTTCACATGGTAATTTAATGTGTGCTCTGATTGTTTTTCAAGTGTTAAACCAAATATTGACGTCATTGTTAAGTTGTAAAAATAAAAAATGATAAACAAAGAAAAATTTATAACAGCTAGTTGCTTGTGTATTAACTTTTTTGCATACAAATATTTAATTAAAAAAAAAATTGGGAATAAAAAAAAAACATAGAGCAAACCAACGTTAAGTGTCCACCACTACGTATGAGTAATTAAATAATAATCATACGCCATAGTGTTCATACATAGTAGAGTACTAGATGAGGTTGTGCAACCACAAGCTCTTAAATTTAGGCTTTTTACATGCAGTTCTGTGAACCCATTTTGTTAAAAATCGTTAGGGACGATAAATCATCAAAAATAAGAAGTTTTGTTAACTCCATAAAACAAAATTTTGAGAAAATCAGGTTTTAAGTTTAGTTCTTTTTAAAGTGTCCCTAATAGTTTTTTAATTAAAATGAATCTTAATATGTTATTCTTTTTAGTTTAAACGAGCTTAAGATCATTTATTTCTTAATTATTTATTTCCAATATTTCGTCTCCACATTGGGTGACTTCTTCAGGGAACACCCAATGTGGGTCGAAGTAAACTTAACATTTTTAATCTTAATATGGTTAAACAACATGTTCATATTTTTATTTATCAGATTTACAAAGAAAAAAATAGCATGCTTTAAACCTAACACTTTGAATACCCTTGTACACTGCAGTGAACTTATTTTTAAATAAGTATAAAAGATGATAATGCAACAAAACCTTATATTTTTGCTAAAATATGTTCATTTGGATATTAGCCATTGAAAAAAAAATCATGGTATGTATAATATATCACAATATTGTTGCGATATTTGTTAAGAAGGTCCGATTTTTTAATAAACCTTTATCTTCGAAAAATGGGCGTTTGATGTATCTCGTAAACTAAAAAAGCTAGAATCACGAAATTTGGCATGTACCTTCATCTTATGACCACACACAGAAAACAGTTTTGTAATTGCAACCGAATTTTTTGCTAACCGAGTATTTGTGGTTCCACATACTATCACTATTATTAAATTTTCATAATATTGTAACAACCGAAATTTATTTACAAATTTAGAATTTTTATTGTAACAATTAAATATGTTATGATTATGGACTATATAGTATTCTTTAAATAGATTTACATGCGTTCAACATATTTAATTTTACAGTTATATTAGTTTTTTGTTTTTATACACATCGAGATTATTTTTATGTTATTTTCAATTTATAACGAGCTTTCAACCTCCGTATATTTACAAAAATAACGCAAATCAAACATATTAGCTAGGTTGATACTAGTATTTCGATCTGGCTAAAGATCTCATCAGAACCCGAAGTTTTAGAAAAGTTAGAGCATCCATAAAAGGCAGAACTTTAACAAAAAACCTATTAATAATCAATTTTGCTCCATTCTTGTCTTCTTAGTAATCAAGCACGTGGTTAGGTCTTTTCCTAACAAGCATCATGACGTTACTAAACTTTGAAGACCGAAAATGTTCTATTTATATAAAAAATTTTTAGTTAACTAATTTTATTAATTAAAAAATCGTATGCCTCGAGCTGGGCTCGAACCGGCGGTCTTCCATTTGTTAGGCAAGTACTTTACCTCTAGCTTAAATCTAATTTAAATATGTTTTTTTTAAATTTCAACCTTGAATATTTTCTAGTTTCCAATTTAAATATTTGTTTAAAACTAGGTTTGTATGTACAACAGAAATTCGGTTGCTAATCTCAATATTTTATTAAAGTTACCAAAACTGTTAAAAATCAATATATTATTTTAAAATTATTTTATTAATAAAAACTTCTTATGCCACGAACTGGGCTCGAAACGGCGACCTCCTGCTTGTCAGGCAATTATTTTACCTCTAGCCTAAACCCAATTTGAATTTGTATTTTCTAATTTAACCTTGAATGTTTTTTTGTTTCAAATTTAAATATATATGTGTAAAAATAGATTTGTATGTAGAACAGAAATTCGGTTGCTCATCTCAATATTTAATAAAAGTTACCAAAACTATTAAAAATTAATGTAATATTTTAAAATTATTTTATTAAAAAAAATTTTATATCACGATCTGTACTGGAACCGCTGACCTTTTTCTTGTCAGGCAATTGCTTTACGTCTAGCCCCAACCCAATTTGAATTTTCATTTTCAAATTTCTAACTTGAATATTTTTTTCTTTCAAGTTTATTTCAAAATAAAAAGATATTTCAATTTTAATCCTGCATGGCCTTAAGCGATTTTTTGAGTATATTTTAAGTAAAAGATACCGAAATCTCTTTTGAAATTATTTTATTTATTGTATACATGTCGAAATTCAAAGCTAACGATGCGACGAAAAAATTTGACGGTTCGAACCATATGGAGCTTAACTAAAAGATGTTAGTTAGAAGATGAACAAGTTCATACATGGGAGAAAAGCTTTGATGCATTGATTTTTTTCATATAAATGCTAATGAAAAAGCGTTATATGAAAAAAAAACAATGCCTTAATGCTTAAATCCCAAGTATGAACAGGTTAAATTGGAATTTATTCTGATTTCGTAAGGGAAAAAGGTGTTTTGAATACAAAAATACCATATCAGTAAAAACAATTGTAACAGTATTGGCCCTCTAAATAGTATATAGTTCTTTTAACAAATATTCTTGGCTAATTTGGATCTAGTTCTTTAAGTTATTAGAACAATATAATGAAATATGTGGAATAACATTTATTGTTTTTTTTTTTAGAGACGCAAACTCCAAACCAAACAAAACTTTCTCCAATGAACAAATTTTGAAAACAAAATTGAGAATTTTTTAGAAAACTTCTATAAAATATACAAATGTACCAAAACAGAAAATGTTTTGGACAAAATTTTGAAAAATCAGGTGTCAAAATAAAATTTGTGAATTTTCCTCGTAATTGCAACAGTTTTTAATTTTTATTTACTGCTGAGAAATGTCCCCTTTTCTAACAGTTTACAATAGCATTTGCAGCCAAAATTTAAAAAAAAAAAATAATGTATTTTAAACCAGTCCCCTAGCCCGCCCATAGTTAACGTATTTAATTTTCCAATTGTGGGTCTTTCATGTTTTAACTCCTCACCCAAGATAAAGTATTGTATGGGTCTGTTTTTAGGAAAAAATAAATCTTTTATATTTCTATGCAAGCGTTTCCAAAAGCGCAAGGATCTTCAAAATAAAACATTTTTTTTTTCTTTGTCATTTTAAAATGTAAACTTGGTTAAAAATTTTGACACATAAAATCTGTATAAAATCTGTATTTTGAACACAATTGTTGATCTGAAATTTTTTGATTTCTACTAAAATAGTAGATTTAGACTTCGAATTTATGGAAAATAAGAAATAATTTACATGGCACGTCTTTTTGCTTTTAATGAAATAAATTCCATAAGATTTTGGTCCCATAGATTTTGGCACTGACACATAATAGTGATTTTCAAAGTAATATGGCCTTCTAAATACGAATATGAAGCAAAATACTATCGAATCAATATTATGAAATGTAGAGCTTATGTTGTATAAAAAAAAACAAAAAATATGTCAACATTTTTTAAATATTTGTGAATCTACTTAATAAATTTGGGGAATTATATTTATGTAGTTTACATAAATATCATTAAAATTTTCGTACAATTTGTACAAGTTGCACAGTTTTTTTTTTTCTTTATTTGATAAAAAATTGTCATCAAAATTTAAATTTTTAAAATTGCCCATATCTGAAATATTTACAGAGATACATATATAGATCAAATAATTTTGGTTTCTTTACTGGAGTATATTTATTGAGGTCTTCATAAATATAATAAAACATTTAGTTGTAGTATGAATAAAGTTTAAATGTGTCAAAATCTTTTACTAAATAATTATTCCCCAAAAAGCAATTTTCGTATTATTGAGAAATAAATGAAATTTTTAAGGAATTTAGTTTAAATAGACATTAGCCAGCAACTTGGAAACAATTTTTCTTTTTGACTTCAGATTCATTGTGTTTCATTGTGGAGTAATGTAATTTTCTGTAGAGGAGCCAATTTTAATTATATTTTAAACTCAGTTTATTTTTCATTCTTTCTCCTTAGTATTTGTTTTTTTTTTAGTTTTTATTTATTTAATATTTTTTTAATTAAAAACTTGTTTGATTTATTTTTTTTAATTAGTAAACGGCATTTTTGTTTTATATTTCTTTTGGGGCGATATTTTTGGCTTTGGGTTTAGGGCCTCACGAATTTCGTTCTGGGGCCGCATGATGCCCGTTAGACCGCATTTGACTATGTCTGTGACATACATTTTCCTGTAGCGATGCAATTGGATGGAAAAACCTCTTATTTCCTGCAGAAAAGTATTGAGTGTGGACAAATATCAGTAAATTACTTGTAAAATAACACCATTTGACTAATTTTTGCCGTAGCTTTTCTTGCAATATATATTATCAGATACACTTTGAATCAGAATCTGTCTAAAAATGTTTAATCAATAGTTTTCGATAAATGGCAATTGTAAAACTTTGATTCAATAACCACTTTAATGGCAGTTTTTATGCAGGATTTTAAACTTTACCATAAAATTATACGGATCCCTTAAAGATTGTTTATCAACACAATTTTACTTTCTATTTAGGAATAGTCATGTGAGATTCCAGGATATTTAACTGACACTGCAAGTAAGCGACCCAGTCTGAAAATGCCAGTGGTACAAAAAGTCAATCACTTGTATATCACTGGCTTACCGAGGAATTGTAAATAAACTACTGGCAGAACATTTGTTTAACACGCCTTACCAGCTTTTCCAAATAGCGTTTTCCCATTATTTGTTTTACAATAATTTCAGTGTTTTCCCAGTGCTATCCAGTCAGATATTACCAATGGCTCAAAAATCTAACCACTGGTAAATCATATATTTTACAAAAATGATAATGCTCTGTTGAAAAAAGTTTGGCATGGTTTCAGGCAAACATTTTTTGTTTTTTTTTATACTTTCCCGAGTAAAAAAAAAATATATATAACGATATATTCTTTAATATTAATATATATGATCATCTAAAATAGCATATGTCTCAATATGTATTTATATATAATAATATTTTCAAAATGTTTTCCCAAAAAAATTCATGTATAAGCAATCATGTATAAAAAATTACTATTCTGAATTTTATATATGGTGATACATGGTTGATAAATTTGATTTAATTTTTATCAAATAAGATATAGCCCAATACATAATTATATATATAATACAAACACCAAGAACGTCTTCTGTCCTTTTAGAAGTACTTATATACATAGATTTGCACTTTGCAGTACCAGTAAAATTTCAGTAAAAAAAATTTTTACTGGTTACTGCAACGAAATTTTCAGTAACCAGTAATGTTTACTGATTACTGAAAAAAAAAATCAGTAACCAGTAATGTTTACTGATTACTGAAAACAATTGCAGTAACCAGTATTTTTACTGATTACTGAAAAAAAAAATTGAAGTAACCAGTATTTTTACTGATTAAAAAAAAAATTCAGTAATTAGTAAATTTGTACCAATTTAGGCATTTTTTTTATTTTTTTATTTTAAAGTTGTATTTTACTTAGGTAAAATACAACTTGAAAATTGTTTTTGGTTAGATTACACAATATTTAAATTAAAAAAAAATATCTTCTTAGATAAGTTCCAAAAAAAAAAAAAATATGTTACTTAACAAATTTTAATTATTCAGAAGGAAATGCAACAAAAACTACTGAAAGTTAACAAAAACGAAAAATGTATACTCATTTTTTTATTAACTGTTACCTAAGTACCTATTTAAGAAGATATTTTTTTTTAATTTAAATATTGTGTAACTAACCAAAAACAATTTTCAAGTTGTATTTTATTAACCTAAGTAAAATGAAACTTTAAAATAAAAAAATGCCTTAATTGGTACAAATTTACTAATTACTGATTTTTTTTTTTTTTTTAATCAGTAAAAATACTGGTTATTGCAATTTTTTTCAGTAATCAGTAAAAATACTGGTTACTGCAATTTTTTTATCAGTAAACGTTACTGGTTACTGAAATTTTTTTCCAGTAATCAGTATGCCCATGTATGCTTATATATAATCCAAAACTGAAAAAAATAGTTTACAATTTCGTGAAATCGATTTCCATTACAAATAAAAAACCCTCCAGCATAAAAATTTTGAACAGATTACCTATGAACCTGTTCTAGAACAGCTTACATGGAAAAGTATGTGAAAAAGGTTCCTGGAAGTCAAATTGTAAGGTTTCGCTGTCCCAGAACCAGTTCTATAACTGGTTCTAGAACTGGTTCTGAAGTAACTTTTCCAGTTTGGAGGTAAAGAAAAAAAAAAATTGAAGATAGGACAAACTCCGTATAAAAGAATCGGTTGTAAAACAGAAATTATAAGCTATTATAATACAGTTTAAGTTGTTCTGCAACATGTTATTTATATTTTACTGGGCCATTTTAATATTGAAAACATTTTTATTTAATTAAATTAAAATTAACAATTTCGTTTAAGACGAAAATTTTATGTCCTAAAGAAATAAATCAAATTTAAGTTCTTTACAAGTTTTAATCATACATATTGATGTTTGAACCCGATTTATGGAGGTCAAATATATGTTACTTAATACCTTTTAATACAAATATATATTCTAATTATATCAAATATAATATAATTAGATGTAAGTATATCGGGACAAGACTTGAATAAAATTGGATAGTTTTTTATTAAATTGTATATATTTAAATATAATTTGATCCAAGTGATACAATTTAATAGATCCATTTTTCGCATCAAATTATATCATATCACATTTGCGAAAAATATCTCATCTTATATAATTTTATATAAACTTTTTTACTCGGGTTTTAATTTTTTTTTTTTTATTTCATATAAAAAGATTTTTTTGTTTCTTGAAAAGCTCTCTTAAGACCAACTTTTTTTTTGTTTTCCCAAAGTTGGCAAGTTGTTTCCATTAAACATTGTGCCAGTGCTGGCCTATTTGAGCAGACAACTGTTACACAGCAGTTAGCATTTATTTTCACCAAATAAAAATGTACTTTGTAATAGCACAATAACAAAAATGTATATCAAACGGGAAAATTATTTTTTTTGCTTATAAATTTATATCACCGATGAGTATTGTATATGGGAGCTGTTTGCCATCAAAAACTTACTTTCACCAAATTTAAGTTGGCATATTTTAATATGTCTCTCTCGATATGTCTCGTTAGTCTCTCGGTATGCCTCGTATGTCTCTCTCGATATGTCTCGTGGTTAGAGCCAATTTGGCGACCTGGGTTCAAATCCAGGCGGTTTCGAACCCAGGAACTTTTTTTAATTTTATTTTGGAAAACAAATTTTTAGACCACCTATTTCATGGTTTTACCAACATTTTTTTAACGTTGGAAATTTTGTTTCCTAAGTGCTTGTCCGACACTTTTTGAAAAGACATACCTTTTGTCTAATGATGTTATCATTTTTAAGATTGGGAATGCACTAGTTGCCAGCACTTGTTCCACTTGCTAAAGTGCCAGTTTTTCCTTTTATGGCTGGGGAAATTTTCAATCAATTTTAGCATTTTTTTTGCATAAACTAAAAACCATAATACACAAATCTTGGGTTTAAACTGTTTAGAAGATTCTATATATCGTTAAACTAAACCACAAAAATGTTTCCATAGGACTAATTCATTTGTTGAAATTCATCACAAAAGATCTACCCTTGCTCTCCTTGTACTTTAATATTATATTCTATTACCCTTGAGCTTCACATTATTGATGACTAATTTACAAAATTGTATTAAATTGATTAAATGTTTTTTAATTTATTGTTAATACTAAGGATATTTTACAAGATTGATTGAAAGCAAATTTTATTTACTGGTCTTTATTATCACAAAAATCTGTATGTTAAGGAGCAAATATAAAACGATAGTAAATGAAGAAAATTATTGCCCGAACAACTTTGCGTAAAATGCAATTTTACACACATATTAAGTATCTTAAGGTATCCCATACACTACGCTTTATTCTTGTGAAACTTTTTTTATTGTGCAAAATATTACCAGTGTGTATGCCATATTGAAAGATTGTACAATATATTGGAAGCAATCAAAAAGGTTTTGATTCTTACAACCATGGCAACCAGGAAATGTGAAAAATATTTTATAGTGTGTTGGCCACATTGTGCAATTTTTATATCCCTACACAACAGAACAAAAGAGTGGTGCCATCAAAGAGTATATACTAAAGGAGATACTACTACACAACCCACACTTCGCAACAAACAAAATACCGGGCAAGGGCAAGCAAATGAAACATATTTTACACTAAAAACTATTGCAACATGTTGATAAAAAAAAATGTTGCTCAAAACACTCACTTTTGTTTTGCTTATATTTTGTTATTTTCTATTAAAATTTAATGTATATTAATTTTATCTTTATTGTTAAAATTTTAAGTAAATAAACCTTTTTTTTAGATTATTATTAATTAAAAACACGATAAAAATTAATTTAAACAAATAAAGAGAGGGCAGATTGAGAAAGACTGAGGTGGATAGAAACCCACTGGTGTCATATTTTGTGCAAATGTATTGTACATCTCATTGCACTGTGTAGGCAAAATGACAATAATACTGGCAATAATATTTGCAATAATATTGCAAAGTGTATGGGTACCTTTAAGGTTGTTGTTGTCCATACAGAAATGTTTGTGTATGAACATTGTGTGCTTGATAAACATACAAACATAAATCAACACACACGATAATTTCGGTAAACAGAAATTTTAATACTTGGACACACTTGCACACACATATTTCACACACGTTAATCATACTTAATAGCTTGCAGTTCTAGGGACATATATTATATTTTTTGGGCAAACGAACCTTTAAGGTATTTTAGGAATTTAATGTACACTATAGTGTTGTCATAACCAGTTTTCAAATTATTCGAGAAACGAGTTTTTAAAAACTGGTTTTTGAAAATATACGGTTTTCTAGTTATTCGAGAAATAGGTTTCTCATTGCGAATAACTCGACGTTTTCGAATATTTTTCCAGTAAACATTTACGTAAAAAATTTGTGCCTTTTAAATTTCCCATTTTTATTTATAAAAATACACTTAGAATACTATGTAGGTAAACCCCACTGAAAATGTAGTTAAAAACAAATGAAATTTCACTTGCAGAAAGGACGACTTACATTTCGGTAAATTTAACTAACATTGTTATTTGTTTTCACTGCTCAAAAAATTAACCGCAATTGTATTAAAAATGAACCACGTATGCAGTAAAACCTAAACAAACATTTATTTGTTTTATTTTTTTTTAAATAAAAAAAAAAACTACTGTATGAATAAATGTAAAATCATAATACAGTAGTTTTATGTGGTTTGTTTTTTTAAATCAATACGTTAGGGTAATAACTAGAGATGGGCACGTAAGCAGAATTTTACATCATGCTTAATCACGCGTGATTGTGATCGAAAACTTAAGTTTACTCCCGTGAGCGTGAGTAGAGAAAATTTTTCCGTGAGTGAGTAGAATTTTAAATTATCTTTAAATAAATATTTTTTTTTTAAATTTTTTGCCAATTTATTTTTTTTTTTTTTTTTTTTTTGGTTTTTATAATAAAAAATAAATGACAAAATTACATATTCAGATCAATTTTAATTTAAACATTCAAAATTTGCATTAAATTTTACAAATTATTTTTTTCTGATTAGATTTGGTTTCATAATTTTGATTGATTCACGAGAATAACGCGTGAGTGTAAGTAAAATCAGAAATTACTCATGTGTGTGTGAGTAGGAAAAAAATTCTCGTGAGTGATTGTGAGTGCGTGGATTCCCCCGCAAAAAGTGTAGTTTCTTAAAATGAATTTTAACGTTTTTATAAAAATTAAGAAAATTTTTTTAACTACATTTTACGTAATGTACTCACGTTCTGCCATAATGCATCTGTTTTTCTCAAAATACGAAATAAACTGTCAAATTTAAAAGCTTTTGTGTTCTTGAAGATCTATACGCTCGTTAGAGCCTTATTACTTTACAATTTTGGCAAAATATTGATTTTAGTTCAATTCAACAAAAAAAAAATGTCCCAACCTCTAAAGAGTTATGCGGGAACTTTTTTAAATCGCGTAAAAGTAATGCAATGTTTCTTAATAACTTTTATGGCTGGGATATGTTAAATCTGATATTTGTAAAAAAAACAATCAAAAGTAATGCAATGTACATGGAATTTTGCCATTTTTTGTCTTCTCGGATAATAAATTTGATGGCTATAAAAGATTTTGCTTACGAAGAAGGTAATATGGATTTAATAGCTTGATTTTGTTATGTACAATTTATTTTTTATTTCACATTTCATCATTGGGTGCCGCGGTAGAAGACCCTCCACATTAGCCCAAATATACTTTACTACTTTATATTTGTTTAAAATTAGTTTAGTCAAAAATGTCTAAAACTATAGCTATCTTGTAAATTTAAATAAATTTATTGACCTCAGTGTTTTACCAGACTCTGTATTATAATTTTATCTCACGAAATAATTTGAAAATTTTTAAAATTACGATAACCAAACTTTTAGATTTCCTTAAGACTAACTAAAAATAACCTAAAAGGAATGGTAGAAACGACAGGTGTTTAGTTTTATATGCCAATATTTACATTTTTAGTAATTTTTTAGAATTTGCACAAACTATTTCCGATATCTGCAATACAAAGTAATTTCAAACAAAAACCAAAAATTGGTTACTCGGACTAGTTTTTAATTTAAAAAATCGTAAACCGGTTTTTAAAAAAAATTTCACCAATATTTTGTTATTTTAATGAATAGTGCGAAAGGCAGCAGTGCCGTAGTGTTAATCTTTTGCCAAATATAGTGTGTGTAATAAATAAATGTAAGAGAATGTTCCCTATTGCTGACTATTCCCTTTCGTTTTTTCGTATTGTTGCATGAATATGTCAAAACTCCCAATTTTCATCGAGTTTCGACTTTATTGCACACTAGAGCGGCATTTTTTGTATGAAGAAAAACTTGTTTTGAAAAATTTCAATTTATTGTTCAGATTATTGTAGTATTGGGTCTAAAAGTTATTTGATGATGATTACATTTGAATAGTGTTAATTCGTGGTGTCCCGCTACCAAAGTTTTAGATGTTTAAAAATTTTTCATAAATTTCTTTATTAAAAATATGTCTTGGACAGGAATATTTTGAAATTTTTTAAATCAGATTTAGGGTTTTCGTGATATTCCCATTTGATTTTCACTAAAAATCACGTCTCTTTCCTCTAATCTAGAAATTTTTAAAAATTATCTTAGAACTTTTATTTTTTGCACTCAATTACTACACAAAACATGCCTTAATTTGATCATAATAATGTCTGATAGTAGAGATTATGTAGCACAAAATATATTTTAAAATTAATTAAAATTTTTTTCCCATTCATCAGAGGCTTTATGCGCCTGTCGCCAAGGGTTAAATAACACAATTTTTCTTAAATTTCACACCGCAAAAGTATTAGAACTTGTCCTACAACAATCAAATCATTAATTAATTAATGATAATCAAAAGTTAAAGCAAATATTCCTTCAATAATCATGTGAATCAAATTGAAAAGCATAATAATTTTACTATGTAAATTTTCTGTTTTTTCGAGATTTTTGTCGGTAAACTTACAAATTATCCTTCAACCAATATTGACGTAATTATACTCAAATGTAAAGTAGTATTGTCTACTTTGATAAATAGTGAAAATATAAACAAATTTAGAGTAGTTTTAAAAATTTGTGAAATGGAGGAAACATCTTCATGTTAAGTAAAAATGTAGTCGCAATATCTCGAAAACTGATTTCAAAATTTTTTAAATATGCTTGCTTAGCATGCCAAAATTAATTAAAAATTATGTGTCGCAAGACATGTTTTTTTTTAAAGCAGTTTAAGAAAAAATTTGCAAAAATCAAAAACTTTATTCGCAGGGCGACACGCGTTATTGCTATCGGATTTTTCTCAAATTCGCACCACCTAACTTTTAAAACTAGTTTTTACAATAATCGCAAAAATAATTAATAAAAATCGAAAGTGAACAAATTCCGCTCTATTATACACGTTTTTCTTGGGGTTGTTGTGGCATTTCAAAAAAAGCAATATAGAAGAGCGTAAACAGTGAACGTGAATAACAAACAAGTTTTAAAGAATTTCCCAAGTCAGATTTTTTGTAAACGGTAAGAACTTTATTTAAACAAATGTAATAGATTAAACAAAAATATGAAAAATTAGGTCCCTAAAGTGGACGTTTGATATATTTCTAATTTTTTTGATTTTGTTTTTAAAGTTTGACTTAAAATTCTTTATGCTTCACTCTAACTATTCTTCTCTATTTTTTACAATTTTTCCACATTAGATATGGTAACCCCTTAAGTTTTTAAAAAACAAAACAAAAATAAATTTTAATTTTAATTTAAAGGAAGAAGGCTTTTGAATAAAGTCCACTTTAGTGTACATGTTTCTAATGTGGACCTTTTTAAAATTGCTATACAACTTTTTTTAAATTAGTCGCCACAAGAAAATGGTATATAGACAAAAAATGCCCAAGTAGTTGGCCTATAAGCTGATGTTTTTGGAATATTCCACTTACAAGGCGGTGGTATAATCCGCAGATCTTAACTTGGATATGTTGTAGGGGACAAAAAACTACTATGAAGTAAACAATTTTTATATGTGCGCAATCTCATGTTTGGAGTATCAAATGTGAGGCCAACCAAATTTGACTCTAATAGTTGTTTTTTACGTTTCACCATGAACGTTTTAAAGGAAATATATACAAATTGTATATCAAACGAAAGGAATTTCTGATATCTATCCTATGGGATATAGAAAATGTTAAAAAGTGCTCAAAGCAAAAAGTTGTCCAAACTTCAAACCCATTTTTAACCCCTTAAAATTACATTGCGCAGTTATGTTTCTTAGAAATGTTTTTACTTTTTTCCCCTCTATCCCCCTATCCAAGTTTTTATTAAGAGTTTCGGACTTCAACACCAGGTGCGAGGCCACATTAGGAAACATTCCCTTACTTATTATACAAATATTCATGTGTATGTTTGAGTTGTGTGTTTGACGAGTATGTGTGTGCTTAAGTATGTTAATATGTAGGGATTTATTTTGAACATGCATGTGCGTTCATGCACCTATACAGATTACACACATAAGACAACTTTGCAACATGAACTAAAATGCAATTTTGAACAACAACTACGAAAACATTACAGCGCTAGAACAAAAATGTACACACACTCTCACAGATAATAAAGTCATATTTATTACTCGTAACTTGTAGGTGGCAGTGTGCTTTCAAACCATATACATGATGATGATCTTTATATACTAGTGCGCTCTTTTATGGCTGTGTTTAGGTCAGGGATGATAAAGTTGGTACTATAGTACTATTTTTGGTACTATTTGAACATCGAAGGTACTACGGTACTCCTATCACGATATTACTACTATTTACAAAATTTTCCGTTATTTAAATTTTTTGGCCCCTTTAAGCTCTCTGCTGCGTAAGGCGTATATATACGTCCACTATGCATGTGTTTTTTCATTTCGAAGCAATCAGCAAAGGTTTTTTTTATTTTGACTATGCCGTTGATTAGTTAAGAA
>CM037851.1:200632207-200671021 GCA_021234595.1 Delia radicum | reverse complement strand
GTTGTAGCGAAAACAAACCAATGCCTCTGGTGGGAATCGAACCCACGACCCCCGCACTGATAAGCCAGCACGCTACCAACTAGCCTACCGGGGCGCACGATGATTTTTTATATATCTTTTGTTTGTTTAGAAAAAGTACTATTTTTTATGGTGATTGGTACTATATTGAACATCTTAATTATCATCCCTGGTTTAGGGATAACTGCATGTTTGGAGGTATGTGTGCGTGTGTATAAATGTATGTGTGTTAAGTAATGAAATAAGTGGCTTGGTTTATTGCATTGTATTTCCAAAGACCCAAAAGTGGATATATCTGCTGTGTCATTTCGTTTGCTTTGCTCATTCTTTCATTTCTTAGTTATATCCTTATCTGGGTCAATATCTCTAGATGGTTTCCCATACTTTACACAACATCAGGATATGCTTGCTGTTGTTTGTTAGTTGGTTGGTTGGTTGGTTGGTTGTTTCGTTAGTTAGTATTGCTGTGTTGAAAAATACCATTATGTTACTTAATTTAACGTCTTGTTGGTTTTTGCAATTATAAAACTGATTTCATTGGTATGTTTGACAATCATAATGATTTTTTTAATGAAAATTTTAAATTTTTCTTTTTTATTATCATATTTAAATACTTTTAAGTTTAAAGTCTGTAAATGACAAGTCTTTGAGATTATAAATAAAAAAAACTTTAAAAGCCTAAGGACTTTCTTCCATAGAAAACCTAAAAAGGTCTTTAAAGGCCAGAGAGAAATCTGTAATTTTGAAGCATACTATTTATGCTAAAATTTACCTACATTTAGTAAAATTTCAGCTAACCTTTAAAGGGAATCGTTTTGCTAAAATCGGTAAAAAAAAATTATTAATAATTTTTTTTTTGCATTTTCTTTATATTTTAGTAATTTGTTGCTAGTTTTAGTCAGTCTCGTGGCATCACAACGGACCTCAGAGTCTAAGTGTGCTGGTGCTTACGGAGCCGGCTACCACTCCGACCTAACCTAACCTAACCTAACCTATACTTAAAGTAACGTTACCGAAATAACTGAAAAACCGTTATCCTTAAAATAGAGTTACTGAAGTAAACGAAAATAGCTTTACCGCTAAAATAGAGATACCGAAATAAGTAAAGTACTGTTAACGCTAAAAAATCTTTACTGAAATATCTTTACCCGTTAAATACCGTTACCGAAATAAACGAAAATAGCGTTACCCCTTACCGATAACTGCATCGAATCGGTTCCCATAAGTGAAAAAAAATGTATCCAAATTTATCCCTCATAAAGCAGTAGAGATTCCACATTGAAATTTTCATGGTGTTTAGAACATGTCTTTATCTATTTGCATAAAAAATATATGCAGTTGTAGAGTTATTTTAAGAAGTCATATTACTACTTCCTTGAAAAATTCTACAAATATAGACGAAACGGCGTAAACCTTGTTTTTATTTACACTAACCACTTTAGACCTTATTAGCTTAAGAAATCAATTAATTTAAAATAAAAAAATATACTTTTAATTTTTTTTTTTTTTATAAAAAATTGAAAAGTGATTTTTTTGCAAAAAAAAAATTTTTGAATTTTTTTTTATTTAAATTCTAAACTCCAAAATATTCACTATTCCCATGCAAAAACAATTTTTTTAATATCTTTCACGCAACAAAAGTTACGGATAATATGGCAACCCCTAATTTTGATATACTAATTTTGAAAGTATTTCAAAGCTTAAGTTTGCCGCTGCTTTTAAAATAAAACATTGTTTTAGAAATATGCGTTCACTGCCAAACATACGCAGCAAATTTTATCAAAAATCGGAGACCATCAAAAAATTAGAATTAGTCATTGAAAATGGTAGCGCTCTATACGAAAAAGTTTGTAGAATGTTTAGAAGCTACTGGTTATTTAAAGAAAAAACTGCTTGTTAAGTCTAAAAAACTGATTGTGAGTATTTTTCTATAGAAAAAAATCGTACGATCCTAAGGACCTTTTCCAATAAATTCACGTAACCTTTTTTATTTCACTAAATTTAAAACTTCATTAATAGTTTAAAGTTATTAACATTACAGATCTTTAATGATACACTCAATAAATAACCTTTAAATCTTGATAAGTCATCAAAATCAATTAAACTTAAATTTATTCCATTCCACAAAACTGTTTTATTGTAATTTTTTATTTCCATTTACTCAAGTTGTTGAAGAAAAAAAAAATTCTACAAGTACTTAAATAGTGACATTCTTATCCTTGTTCTAATTTTATATTATATAGTATGATGGTGATGATGATATTGTAGCAAAAATGCCTGCGGTAGTTTCATGTTATTTTGGATTATAGTCTTTCTATACACTCAGGGAAAAAAGTTTCATCAAACTAATAATATTGTTTCATAAAAGGTTTGTCATCAATTATTCATTGTATTCATGAAGTTTTCATAAATATGATGAAAAGTTTCATAAAAATTTACGAAAAATGTTACTTAACCCTTCATAATTTCATAAATTTTGTGAAAATAAATTTTTGCTTTTTATTGAAATTTATATTTTTTTTTTTTTTGAAATTTAAATATTTTTTATTTGAAATTTAAACTGAAAAACTACTAGAAATTATTTTAAATTCTGAAACATCACTTAAATATAAATGCATGTGATTAATATAGAAAACAAAACTATCGAGTTTTCAAGGCTTAATATTTTCGGATTTGCATTATAAAAATTATTTCTGCTACCTATGTCTTAAGTTTTGATTAATACAAAGCGATGTTTAAAAAAATCGAGATCAATTTTATTTTGAAAAAAACTAAACGTTCTAGATTGAAAAACGATGTTTTTCGTTTTCGATTTTCATCACACCCCTGATTATGATATGTTCTTAATTTTAATAAGAATTTTTTGAATATAATATGAAACGGTTGTGAAACGTATGATAAAAATTTATAAAACTAGTGAATTTTCATTGTTGATCTATAAATTGTGCACACAGCGAAAAATTTAGCTATTTGCCAACTGAAATTCGGTTATTACGAATCGAATTCGATTACTACGAATTTCAGTTGGTTGTTACGATTGGACATCAATTTTCACAACAAAGTTCGGTTAATTCAACTGAATTTTAGCTGCAACATTCAAAATATTCAGAAATATAAAGTAATAATCGTTGTCCTAACTGAAGTTATAAGTTGTTAAAATTAAAATATACTTTTCAATTAGGTTGGCACTTTATTTCTGTGTGTGTGTGTGAGATGTTGGTTAGTTCGGCTAAAGATCATGAATATTTTTTTTTTTCCATATTAACAGAAAAATTATAATTTTATTTGTGATAATTTACTTTAATTAACAGAAGAAACACTTAGAAAAAAAGTTATTTGACACATGCATGAATGGAGTTAACTTTCTAGCCCGCAACGGCCCACAGTGGCGCCTTTTGACCTTTTTCGTTGCAAAAATCATAACTTTTAAAGTAATAAAGATAATTTAAAAATTTAAAAAGCATTTGAAAGAAGACTTCCCTAGCTTCAAAATACATGACCCGCAAGGTGATAGGCCATCCACGGCACTGTGCACAGTGTTGTCTTTTGACGTTTTTCGTTGTAATCATTATAACTTTTAAAGTAATAAAGATATTATTAAAATTTATAAAGTATTTGAAAGATAATCCCTTTAGCTTAAGAATAATTAACCGGCATGGCCGGCACAGTGCATCGTTTTGACTTTTTTCGTTGCAAAAATCATAACTGTTGAAATTATCAGGACATATTTAATGTTTAAAACGCACTTGAATTTTATCTCGTTTAGCTTCAAGAAAACCGCACCCGCATTGTAAAATGCCCACTGCGGCACCGTTGTACGGCTGGAGGCTTTCCATTTTGCTTTAAGAAACATATAAGTGCTGTGAAGTTTGGATTTAATACCATCGCTTTCTTCATATTCTGAAAAAACTTTTAATTCTTTTATAACAGCCAAATTAAATGCACTTTCATCTTCCGAGCTTCTAAATAACTCAAACAATTTTAAATTTTGTAAAGACATTGTGCTTATTAATGGATAAATAATTTAGAATTTATATATTAATAATGTTAAACTTTTCACAATATTTTATTGTTTTTGCTTTGTTCTCTTTATTAAATGTATTTTATTTTAATTTATTTCCTTTTACATGAATTTTTTTATTTGATTTTAATTTTATCACTAGTTTTTTGTTTAAATTTTTTTAATGTTTTTTTTCCACACACTTTTTTCACTTTGATAGATATTGAGACTAGATAACATTATTAGCACAGAATATTTGGAAATAAAGCTTTAAAAAATGTGTGTGCTTGCCGATGCCTGCTACAATATTTTTTATTTTTGTTTTTTTTTTGCAATGTTCAGTTAAGTGCAAGATGAAATACTCATTGCTTTAATTTCATTTCTTCATAATTAGCTGTAGGTTCAATTTTAACAGCTCATTCACTACGGTTCAAAAAGTTAATACTTTTTAAATTAAAAACTTACTAAAAATAAATTTAGATAATTTTTTTTTTGTACAAAAACCTTTGTCCGTTTAAAAAATTCTTAAAAATCCCAACATGACACATATACTTGTACTTAAGTATTTTTTTTTGCAATTCATATGTTTTACATTTTTTTTATTTAAAATCCCAAACTTAAACTGCTAAAATATCTTAATTCATTCAGGAGATAGAGCTCATCAAAGTAATAACTTTTCCGAAATTTTTTCCGCTAGGGGGCGTTGTAAACGAATGAAAAAGCATAAAAAAACTAAATAATAAATTAAAGACCAATACATCTACTAAGTTTGGTATACAATTAGAGTGGATCTCAATGCTGCCCAAAATCTGTTTGAATATTTTGAAAATATATCTTTTTGTAGTAAAAGTTGTTACAGTTTTATTGTTTTTTCATGTACACGGGCAAGTACGGGCACCCAATTTCAAGAAAATAAGTTAGATTATTAAATACTTAACAACCTCTGTTTAATAGTTCCCGTCACAAACCGTCACTTTTTTTGTTCTATTCTATTAAGTGTGAAAAAAGACCCAAATATCATGTGTTTGGGTCTTTTTGCGCCTGAAAAAAAAGTATTGGACCGAATAACCCTTTTTTTACATCGTCTCATTGGAATTAACATACCTTTCATTCGACACCAAAAAATTAATGATCGGTTGCACAGTTTGCCTGAAATTCAATTGAAAAGATGATATTTTTTTTTTTTATTTAAACAGTTTTTGTAAGTTAGAAAAATTGTCAACTTTGATTGACTCTAGAATTCATAATTTTTATCCGATTTCAAAATGGATTCTTAATCAGTGAGAAGTTCTCTATCAGATGTAATTATTCATTTTATCAAATTCTTCTGTAAAATTTTTGATTTTTGCAACGCTTTTAGGGAAAAGGCGCCACAGTGCGGCGTTCATCAACATTATTCGTGCCTTAAAGTGTTAAATTGTAAACATCATCTATTTAACTCAACTAGTTAAGTTAAAAACGTAACGCGACTTGGTTTGTTGAGTATGACGAAATTTACTGCGAATTTATTTTCCATAAATCTGTATTTAGTTCTGTTAATTATTACCAAAGTTGCCAGCTCAACTAATTAAGTTGAAAATTTGACTGTCAGTTTATTTCAAATGTTATCATATTTTATCCTTGACATTGTAAGTGAAAGAATATAAAACATTGAAGATTTTCTTCGTTTTTCAACATAGTATGTCGAGCATATATATTAAGCGAATTTTTGCACTGTACCAACATCTCATACACAATTTATAGATCAACAATGAAAATTCACTATTAACCACTCACAAGGTACAGTGCAAAAATTCGCTTAATATATATGCTCGACATATGTTGAAAAACGAAGAAAATCTTCAATGTTTGATATTCTTTCACTTACAATGTAAAGGATATAATATGATGACATTTGAAAATAACTGCCAGTCAAATTTTCAACTTAATTAGTTGAATTGGCAACTGTGGTAATAATTAACAGAACTAAACATAGCTTTATAGAAAATAAGTTCGCAGTAAATTTCCTCATACTCAACAAACTAAGTCACGTTAGGTTATTAACTTAACTAGTTGAGTTAAATACCATTTAACACTTTAAGGAATGAAGAATGTTGATGAAGGCCGTTGCGGGCTAGAAAGTTAACTTCATTTTTAAAACTTTAATAAAAAGTGAATGAATTCGCAATATTTAATAACATTTATAAGGAATTTCATAAAAAGTTATCCAACTTCTTCATCATATTTATGAAACATTTCATAAATATGAAGAAGACTGTTCATCAAGTTCCCCCAGCTTCACCATATTTATGAAGTGTTACAATGGGCGAAAATCAATGAAGGTTTTCTTCATATTTATGAAGTTTTTTATAAATATGACGAAGCTTTTTTCTCGAGTGTAAAGTTTGTGTTTTTATAAAAAATTAACAAAAAAAAAAAAAAAACCTACAAAAATTGAATACAATGATGCAGATGTTAATAAAATATTTTTAATGTTTTTTAACAAGTTTTAAAAACGAAAAAAAAACAATGATACTTAAATTTACTATTCGTAAATTTGCTATTGTTGATGTTTGTTACTATCTGTAGCAACACTACTACACATACAACTACTTCAAAAAAAAAAAAAAACTAATCTAGTTACAATGTTGCTATGCTGTTGACACTGATACATGCAAATTTCGACTAGATAGTACAAATATTGCTTCTGTTATTGCTACTGCTTGATGATGTTGTTTGTGTCATGACTTTAACGCTATAATCTCGTTAAAGGCAAATAAATGTTTTATAACATTTTAATGAAGCTGACCTCGGTAAATATTTCATTATATATAATAAATACAACAACACCAACACTAAACACAAAAAAATACATATTTATACCCTTAATAATACACACATATAAATATACTAAACTCATACATACTTATTTGTAAGTATGTATACTAGATTGAAGGGGTTTACTGTTTGTTGTATGAAAAACAAAAATAAAAAGAAGAACAAAAAGAAAACGAGTTCAAAAACTTTTCTTGAATAATACTAAAACTTATAATACCCTACATCATTTTGTTTAATACTAACATGCTTCTTGTATGATAACTAAAAATGAAGTTATTAAAAATATTTCATAGCTATAAGTAAGAATTTTTTATATATTTAAGTAATGAAATGGTAATAAAATCAATAATTATTAAAACTCTTTTGATTTGTAAGCCAGAAAAGGTCGTATAGATTATTTTATTCGGCTTTTGACATTCAAATTATATTTGTTAATCGCAAAAGAGATCTTTACCCAGCAAAAAAAACAACTCGATTTGGTAAGCAGTTGCTGCCTTTATATGCTTCCAAAATAGCGCATCACCGCCATGCATGCTATAAAGCAATTATTTAAGGCATTCTGTAGTGCTTCCCAAAATGCCTTCTTTAAAGCAATAAATTATGCATACAATGAAGCAATAAAGTATGCATACCATGAAGCACTAATGTTGTCAACATACAAAAAAGCGCTTCGTAGTTCCTAAGAAGGCATGAATTTATTGCTTCTAAGAGCACATGAACGAAGTGCTTTAAAAGAGACATACCAAGTGGGACATCGTGAACAAAAAGCATGCCTTCTGGAATGCCTTCCGGAAGCGCTTCGTAATTTAATAATGCCTTCCGGAAGCGCTTCTTTGAAGCACTATTTTTTGCTGGGTACGATTTTCTCTTATAGAAGTTTCTCAAATTCGTACGCTTAGAATACAATTTAGGTGAAGACCACTGCAAATGTAGTAAAAACAAATGAAGTTTCACTTAAAGAAATTACGATTTACATTGCAGTAAATTCAACTAACATTGTCATTTGGTTTTTACTGCTCAAAAAATTAACCACAATTTTTTCTGCATAATTTGAGCTATGAAAATAATACAAAATTTTAGACATTTTTTTTTTCTTTGAGCTTAGTTAACAATCTCATAAAAACTAAATATTTTTGCTCGGGTATTTGGAGTAAAATAGAGTACAAATAAAAAATATTATTTTTTTTTGCTGTTTTTAAAAACAGAACTATTTTTATGAAAATATATTATTTTCGAAAATCGGTAAAATTTTCAAAGTATGGTAAATTGTTTGACTCTAAATTTTTTTCAAAAAATTTGAAAAAGTTAGAGATTTGTTTTTATGACTTTTAATCTAACTCAGGGTTGTCCCGTCCAAAATTCGTTTTGTTAAGAAGCAGCTTAGTGGGCATTCAAGTCAAAACTTTTTTAAAGTAGTGATTGATAACGGAAACACTTCTGACATATTGGCGACACGAAAAAAAACGAAAGGTGCAATTTAGGGTACAAGCCTCAATTGGGTACATTCGCTTACTAATACAATTAACGGCTTCTTCGTAAATAATTTAGCGACAGTTTCTTATGAAAATTACAAATCAATTTAATTAAATTTTTTGCAGTAAAAAGTTAGATTTTTTTTAATACGCTGTTAAAAATCGACATATCGATACATGAGCACACATGCTTCATACATGTCCACTAGGTTGTAACAAAAAAAATTTGGATTTTCTCGGAAGATCTTTCCTAATTTGGATACTCATAAGGTAAAGTATTTTTGAGAATTTTATCAGATTTTTCGGAAGTGGTTTAGAGGTCGCGCAAACCGATTTTGTACCAAAAATCGAGCTTTTTGGGCTTTTATTGAATTATTCTTGAAAATTGCTAAAAAATCGGTAATTTTTCGGCTTCTGAGTAAATATTCTTAAAGAAAATTTTCCGATCTTTAATTTTACGTGCATAAGTAATAAGTTTCGTCAGGGATTTTGCACATTTTGATACATTATATAACAGTTTTTGTAAATTTTCAACAAATATGAAAAAGAATGCTTTATAACTTTTAAAATTTGTATGAAGACTAAAAAAACTAATGATGCAGTTTAAAAGATTATGAAGTTTTAAATAAATTAGCAGAAAAAAACAATATAATTTTCTCTTACCGTTCTCGAGTTATACCCTTTTAAAGCTTTGCACCCATTGTATGAAATTTTTAGTACTATAAGATTTGGCATCCGATTTGTTGTTTTCTTTGAAAATTTATTTGTTGTATGTCAAAGCTTAGTTTTAAGTGTTGTCAAGTTGTGGACAGCAAAAAAAAGTAGCCAAAAAGCCGTTATCACTAGGTGGCACTGATATTGCTCGAACTAAAATTCATGATTAATTGGATTTGGGGGAACTACAACCCTATTTTTGGCAGATAGTCTATAGGTTTAGAGATAACAAGTCAAGTTTTTTGATGAAAGTATAGATACCAAAACTTTGCGCTTAATGCTTAGAAACCTACATGAACCATGTAATAACAACGAATTAGTGAAAGGAAATTTAACAGAAGACATGATTGAAAATAAACAAATTCTGTGTTTTATTACAAAAGCCAGCCTAACTTTTTTTGAAGCCTGCAACATTTCTACTGATTTTTTACAAACGGATCCAGAAAAATGGGAAAACAACAAATCATTTCAGGAAGCAAAACACAAAGTTCAACAATTGCAAGTTGTAAATGATGTCGCAGAACGTGGTGTGGCCTTGGCTAATAGTTATATCAATATCACAACTTCTGAAACAGACTTTTAGAGTTTACTGCAGGGGGTAGAGCAGCATCGCAAGAACTCTAATAAATGATTTATAACAAATCTATTTTTCTTTGTTTTTAATATAATTGTTATGTATGAGTGGTAAGTAACTATTATTTTATTTGTAAAAACATTTTCTAAATCCAATTATTTAAAGTTTAAACCAACGCAAACCTAGTTCACACCTTATAGTATTATGCATTTCATACAATGTGTACAAAGCTTTAAAAGGGTATAACTCGAGAACGGTGAGAAAAAATTCATTTTTTTTTTCTGCTAATTAATTTAAAACTTAATAATCTATTAAACTGCATCATTAGTTTTTTTAGTCTTTATACAAATTTTAGAAGTTATAAAGCATTCTTTTCCATATTTGTTGAAAATTTACGAAAAACCGTTATTAAATTGTCAAAATGTGCAAAATCATTGCCGAAACTTATTATTTATGCACATAAAATTTAAGATCGGAAAATTTCCTTTAAGAATATAGACTCAGAAGCTGAAGAAATATCGATTTTTTTACCAATTTTCAAGCAAAACTCAAAAAAAGCTCAAAAAGCTCGATTTTTGGTAAAAAAAATCGATTTGCGCGACCTCTAAACCACCTCCGAAAAATCTAAAAAAATTCTCAAAAATTCTCAGCCTTATGAGTATTCAAATTAAGAATGATCCCCAAAATTTTTTTTGAATGGGACACCCTAATGTCCACATGCATACATATATGATTCATATGTGTTCATAACTGATTCATACATGTTCATATGAGGAATCATATATGTTCATGTGTGTGCATTAACGAAAATCGAGATAATATTTACATATATACGCCCATGTCCTAGGTTTCCTTACTTTTTGATTACGAATAAATTTTAAAAGCACATGAAATTTAAATTTGGTGCTTTCTAATCCTCATAAATGTGTAAAATACGAAATAATAATCAAAAACATATGTTTTTGGTCAAAATGCTAAATTTTAACTTATAACGCAGTCTTATGATTTTTAAAAACTTCTGTAAGGAAAAAAAGTGCTTTCGTTTTACTTTCTACAGGAAAGTAAATCGAAAATAAAAATGGATAGGTGAAAGACAAAGCACCAAAAAGTCGTATTGATTTCACTTTCATGGGAATGTGAAACATAGGACAGAGGTGATAATCATACATGTCCATACATGTTCATATGTGCACATTAACGAAAATTGAGGTAATATTTATATATATGATCACATATTAACTCTAATGAATATATATGAATCCTATATGGTGGTATATGAACATGTATGACCTCGAATGACTTTATATATGACCATGAATGAGTTCATACATGTTCATAAATGGAAGTATATACACATGTTTATTTTCAACTAGGTATTCAAGTTATAAAATCGATCATTATTAACGCTCTTTCGATTTGTAAGCCAGAAAATGTCACTTGTTTTACTTGGCTTTTGATAGTTATTAAAATTATTTGTGTTAAACGAAAAAGCGATTTATAAAATTTTCTCTTGTAAATGCATCTAAAATTCGTATAATATTTTAATACTTTGTAGGGCATTTACACCCCATAAACATCTAAAATATTATACACTTTCACATATATGGGACTTTTCAAGCCAACTGCCCCGTTGCAGGAAAAAGTAGATCGTTTGAATGTAAAACTTACAGTTAGGTAGAAGGAAGAGGTTATTTAGAATAGTTATTAATATGTTCTTTTTCGTAATTTGTCCAGTTATTGATCATCTTTGATGTCACCAAATTTTTTATGTTTTTTGGTTTGCAAAAAAATAATATGGAGTTAGTAAATATATTGGGATAACTTTTTCATTTCGTGAATTAAAACAAAATATCCTTTAAGATGTTGAAGCATTGATATTAATTTGTAATATTAACACGAATTTGTAATATAAATACGAAATTTATTTGCAAGTGTATATATAAACAAAATTATGTGAGCGGCTGATCATGGAGAGCAAACGCCAGACCACCAGGTGCAATAGTTTCGTCAGCAAAAATTGGTAGCACTGTAAAAGACGTATACGTAATATTAATTCATTACATAGTAGTATGTGTTGCACGGGTCAGAAGTAATTTTCTTTTTACAGTTTGAGTTACTTTGGAAATTAAAAAAAAAAGAAATATAAGGTATAAAGGTAATTTTTTTTTAAATATGCAAATTAAAGTTAAAATGTGTAAAATTTTACATAAAAAATAATTTCTCCAAAATAATTGTTGGTTGAGTAACGAGAGCGCTTTAAAAAAAAAAAAAGTAGGTATGGTCAAATATTGACAAATTTGCTTTAATTTTTAGTAGATATATTATGTTCAATCTTGAACAACTTTTAAATAACATATAATTCAATTTAAAAGTAATTAGTTTTTAGTTCTAAGAACACACATAAATTGGTTTTTTATGATGTGTTATAAAATAGGTCATATAGTGATCTATCCTTATTATAGTTAAGAAAAACCTAAATAGGGTTTTCTAACTACTATTTCTTAATGATGTATCATAAAATAAAACATGCAGTTTGTTAATCACTAAATTTATGACTATGGGTTTTTTCTTATCTGTTAAGAGAATCCTAAATAGTCTTTTAATGTTAATAATTATATTTTATTACAATGCAAACGCACATGCATAAGCTGTGCTACCTGCATTTCTAGTCAGATAAGGATATTTTAATTTTAGTATATAAGTAAGTTAAATTTTGTAAATAAAGTTGAGTTCTAGTAAAACCATCAAAAAGAAAGTGTCTGTGATTTTTGTCTCGCGCGTAATCGATTCCGTGAACATTAGTAATGAAATAAACATTTGGTGACCCCTAAAAACATTATTGACATTTCAAGTTTCCCCCCACCAGTGGTAAGGAACTTGAAATAATCTTTAGTGGATGAGGACACGCATCTTCAATAAAAAAAAAAATAATAATAAAGTAAAAAAAAAAAAAAGTGAAAGTGAAAAAAAGGCAAATTGGTGAGTTTAATTTTTTTAATTTTTTCATATATTTTTTTGACATTTTGGTTTATATAAAGCGGAAATATTTTTCCGTATTAAACTATATTTTATTTAGAAGTTTTATTTTTCACAAATCGACATGACCGCGATTCAAGTAGCCAAAGAAGAGGAACAAATTCCTAGAAATCGGGGACTGGTTCGTAAATTCAAATATATTTTGGATGAGTTAGACTCCAAAATTTTTAAATATGGGAATAAGGAAGTCTCAGTTGACATCCTTAAGGGAAAATTTCAGATGGCAGAACAAGTGTTCATGCAGTACTTAGAAGAATTTCCGGACGATGAGTTAACGGAAGTCTTCTACTCCTTGAGGGACAGATATCAGGGAATACCCGGCATAGAAAGCTATGCCAAGTCCCTTCCTTTTAAATTACCTTCTATAGACATTCCAAAATTTAGCGGAAAATTGTAGAATGGGACACATTTAGAGAATTATTTGAAGAGTTGATAGTCGATCAACCTATTTCAAATATTCAAAAAATGTGTATTTTAAAGACAAAAGTAGTAGGAGATGCAGCTAGGAAAATTTCTAAGATGTCAGCTAAAGACGAGAACTTTGAGACTGCCTGGAGTATATTGAAAGAGCATTACTCAAACAAAAGGGCAACAACCTCAATGTATTTCAATGCAATATTAGACGCTCCGTCGGTAGTTTATAATGAACGAAGTGTAAAGAACTTCATGGAAATTATAAACGAGAGTGTACAGGCTCTGGGAGCCATGAAAATGGAAGCCGAAGAAATACATCAAGCTTTTATGTGTTTCGTGCTTCTGCGAAAATTGAACGAAAATTTAAGAATCCAATTTGAGCAGCATTTAGGAAAATCTAGAGATCTGCCAAAATTGGACAATCTCTTAGAATTCCTTAAACAAATTCATTATTCCTTGGAGGCAAGCCAACTGGTCATAGGAAATGACAAAAGTTTGGCAAATCCTTCGGGAAGTGAAAAAAGATCTGGGGAGGCATGCAGAAAAGTTGCAAATCCTTCCAGGTATGGAGTTCAGTATGCTCAGGGGGCAGGCCAAAGGGCAAATCCCTCAAAAAATATAAATAAAATGAAATGCCCATTAAATTGTGCAGTTGATCATTTATTATATAGATGTACCAAATTCCGTAGCCTTCCCATCAAAGAGAAATGGGATAAGGTAAGTGAACACAATGTGTGTTCCAGATGCTTAAATACTGGTCATACTAAGAAGACATGTACCAGTAATTTTAGTTGCAATAAGTGCAATGATCCTCATCATTCTCTTCTTCATAGGGAAAAAGTGCCTCAAAAGACTGTTTTAGTAAACAGTGAAGAGGATGATGAAGTAATTTTGTCAACAGCAATAGTGGAAGTAAGAAGTGGTGACAACCAATGGGTAAAATGCCGGGTTCTGTTAGATGGGGGATCGCAGGTTAACATCATTTCCAAGGAATTTAAGAATAAATTAAATTTGAAGGGTATCAAAATAGATAGAAAATTTGAAGGCTTAAAAATGAAAAAGTCATCGGCTCAGGAAAAGGTAGGACTGAATATGAGGTCAAAAGTGACTGATTACGGAACATTCCTCAATGCAGTGGTAATGGACAAATTTGTGTCAAATGTACCAGGAATAAAAATGATGGCTGGCAAGTTTCCAGAAACTATCAAATTGGCTGACCCCGGATATAATATTCCAGATAGGGTAGACCTTCTTTTGTCAAATCAATTTGTATTTGATCTCATATGTAATGGGAAAATACAGGATGAAAAGACAAACACAAAATTACAAAATACAAAATTAGGCTGGGTAGCGTATTGTATGACAAAAGTAGATGGTTCCAAACCAGAACCAAATATAGTTGCAACAGTACGTGAGTCCTGTGATAGGATTTTGGAAAAATTTTGGGAAATTGAGGAAATCCCACAAATAAATATACTAACTGCATTAGAAAAGGAGTGTGAGACAAATTTTAACAAAAACGTTAGAAGATTATCAGATGGCAAATTTCAAGTGGCATTACCATTCAAGAATAAACCTGAAGAATTAGGAAATTCTAGCTTAATAGCTAAGAGACGGTTTTTCGCTCTTGAAAGAAAACTGGAAAAGAACCAAGAATTGAAAATTCAGTACAGTGATTTTCTAAAAGAATATTTGAAAATGGGTCATATGGAGCTTATGACTGACCATTTCCAAATAGTTAGTGGGTATTACTTACCACATCATTGTGTTTTACGCCCGGAAAGCACTTCTACAAAATTAAGAGTCGTATTTGATGCATCGTGTAAAACAACTACAAATATATCGTTGAATGATATAATTCATACCGGTCCTAGAATTCAAGAGGATCTATTTAACATTATATTACGTTTTAGAAAACATCGTTATGTGTTTCTGCCGACATTGAGAAAATGTACCGACAAATTTGGGTAACTGAAGCTTATAAAAATATCAATTGATATTTTGGCGTTGGAACCCCAATGAAAGTATAAAAACATACGCACTTAAAACCGTGACATATGGTACAGCATCGGCTCCGTATTTGGCAGTTAAATGCCTGCAAAAGATTTCAGATTGGAAAACAAACCAATTTCCAAAAGAATCCGCTGTGATTAAAAGTGATTTTTACATGGATGATCTAATGACAGGAGGAGACTGTCTAGAATCAGTAAAATCACTACGGAAAAATATAAATAAGATTCTGCTAGAATTTGGAATGCCATTAAGGAAGTGGTGCGCCAATGATAAGTCATTGTTAGATGATATTGACGAAAAGGATATGGAGGTAAATTTGCAGATTGAATCAGAACAATTAACGTCTGTTAAAGCATTAGGTATTATATGGAATCCAAAATCAGACGAGTTAAGACTCAAATCTACATGGGTATCACAGGAAAAAGTTACTAAAAGAAAGATATTAAGTGAAGTTGCGAGATTATTCGACCCACTTGGCCTAATAGGTCCAGTAATAACAGCTGCAAAAATATTGTTACAGGATTTATGGAAGTTAAAAATTGATTGGGATGAAAGCATCCCTGAGGAAATCACTTCGAAATGGAAGTTGATAAGGGAAAATTTAAAATATCTTAATGAAGCTAAAGTCCCAAGGCATATAATTTGTGTCAAACCAACACAAATAGAACTTCATGGGTTCTGTGATGCATCCATGAAGGCATATGGTGCAGCAGTTTATGTAAGGTCCGTTGACGTGTTTGGGATCATTTCTTCCCATTTAGCTGCATCAAAATCGAGGGTGGCTCCAACTAAAACAATTACACTACCAAGATTAGAACTGTGTGCAAGTGTATTATTAATAGACCTGATGAAAGTGGTAATTGAAAGTTTGAAAATTAAATTTGACGAGATAGTCTATTACACAGACTCAACTATAGTTTTAAGCTGGATTAAATTAGATCCAGCTCGATTACACATATTCGTATCGAATAGAGTAAGTTTTATTCAAGCCAATAGTGAGATTTCCAAATGGAAACATGTGAGATCAGAGGAAAACCCTGCTGATTTAATATCACGAGGATTGTTAGGTAAAGAAATTCTTAATAACCGGGCTTGGTTTGAAGGTCCAACATTTTTAAAAGAAAAAATGTATAAGGAGCCATCACTTTCTTCCTTAAAGAAATACCTGAGATTAAGAAAAATACCAAACAAATTTTAATAATTCAAAAGAAAGAAGCAGTATGGAAAGAAATAAATCATAAAAATAGTTTTAAATATCTTCAAAATGTAATGGCATACGTATTAAAATTTGTTAACAAAGCTAGAAAAGGAAATCCTTTGACATTTATAGAATACAGAAAAAAGGCTTTAATACTAATAATTAAGGATATTCAAAGTGATAATTTTAAGGAAGAAATAAAAGCATTAAAGTCTAATAATAATTTAGGAAAATCTTCACATTTAAAAACTTTATGCCCAATACTAGATATAAATGGTCTTATAAGGGTTGGAGGCAGGCTAGAAAATAGTAGCCTGTCATATGAGGCAAAACACCCAATGCTTCTACCTTATAGTGACAAGATTGTAGAATTAATTATAGAAGGTTTACACAATCAGCATTTACATGTGGGTCCGCAAGGGTTACTGGCAATAGTAAGGCAACAGTTTTGGCCATTACGTGGCCGCCAGTTAGTTAAAAAAGTAGTTGGTAAATGCTACAGATGTTTTAAAATAAAACCAACAAATTTGCACCAATTAATGGGAAATTTACCAGAAGATAGAGTAATTCGAACCCGCCCCTTCCTTAACGTTGGTATAGATTTTCTGGGACCCATCACAATTCATTACAAAATTAGAGGAAAAAAGACGGATAAAGCATATGTTTGTGTATTTGTGTGCTTTGCAACAAAAGCAGTTCATTTAGAAGCTGTATCAGATTTAACTTCTGCAGCGTTTATAGGGGCATTAAAAAGATTTGTTGCTAGGCGAGGTTGTCCACTGAAAGTTTATTCAGACAATGGTACAAACTTTGTAGGGGCAGCTAACAGCCTTAATGAAATTTATCATTTGTTTGCCAATGAGCAACATAAGGCCGAGATAAACAAGTTTTGTGCACAACGCAGCATAGAATGGTTGAATATACCAGCCAGATCTCCTCATGTGGGGGGATTATGGGAAGCATGCGTAAAGTCCGTTAAAAAACATTTTTATAGAGTGACTGAAGGGACAATGACTTACGAGGAACTTTATACGTTGATGACGCAAATAGAGTCAATATTAAATTCACGTCCGTTAACACAATTGTCAGAGGATCCGAACGATTTCAAAGTTTTGACACCGGGACACTTCTTGATTGGCGAATCATTTTCCACATTTGTTGACTCTTCAAGTAACAAATGTTACAATGGCATACGTGAGCATTGGAAAGCCGTACAGTCCAATGCAGAGGAGTTTTGGAAGCGGTGGTCTGTTGAGTATTTGTCCGAATTACAAAAGAGGTACAAGTGGAACAAGCCACATACAAATATCAAACCAGGTACTCTGGTATTACTAAAGGACGATAATACGCCTCCAATGACATGGAGACGGGGGAGGGTCATCCGAACCATAATGGGTTCGGATGGTTTATGTAGAATGATAGACGTAAGGACCAGCAATGGGGAAACCAAAAGGTCAGTCCACAATGTTTGTCCTTCATCCAATGATTTCAACTCTACAAAGGTAAAAGTAATCAAAAGGATGGGCAATCCATCTTTAAAATTAAATAAAAGAATGGACATTCCATCTTTAAATACTAATTTAAGAAATATTAATAAAAACCACCAAAATAGTGGTGATTGTAAAAAAATAAAAAACAAAAATATGTTAACAGTACTGTTAACCCTCTTAGCAATTATAAGTCCGGTTAGGTCAGATTTTGATATAAGTAGATTTAAAAATGAGGCAGGGATATTCTTCGAGCAAGTAACGGCAGTGGGCTTAACCAAAACATCATGGAATATAGTGGTTCACATCAACATTACAGAGTACGCCACAGCAAAATCAAGGTTAGATGAAGCCATGTTAGCCTTAACTAAAATCAAAGAGAAGAAGCCGAAGTTACTTGAGTCATTTTTTGTGCAGAATTTCCAAACAGCGTATGAGAGAGTAATCAACAGACATGAGATAATAATGTCGTCGGCAGCAAGCAACCGAAGAAAAAGATCGCTGTTACCCGTCATTGGCGGTATCTACAATAATCTGTTTGGACTGATGGATGAAGACCATGCTAAAGTTCTAGCTGACAAAATCAGCAACAATTCGCAAAATGCAGACTATATGCTAAATATATTAAAAAATCAATCCTCACTCCAAGATATAACGTGGGATGTGATTAAAGAAGAAAACAAGGTTGTTTTCAACAACATAAAGAGATTGAGTGGCTCAATGGTTACATTGAAAAGCGCAGTAAATGAGGTCATCGATGAGAAGGCAGTGCTCGTTACGATCACAAATATGTTAACAGCATTGGAATCCTTTGAAGAATTGCAAAAGGGCATAACCGGAACAATTTTTAATTCAAAGGGAAGCTTTTTGTCTGAAGTGCTGCAAATAAATAAATTCAAGCAACAAATCGATATTATTAAACGCAGCATTAAATCAAGCCTGATGCTGCCTATTGATGAACCGATAGAACTCGCCAAAATAGCACAAATTTCCACCGCAACAACAGCTGATTTTGTGCTGTTTAATATTCGCATCCCATTGATAAATAGTGAATTATTAAACGCATATGCCGTCTACACGTATCCAACTATTCATGACGGGTTTTCAATAACTATTCGGCCCAGCAGCAGCTACCTTTTAATAGATGAAAGAAAAACGATGTTCTATGCTCAAAATGAGGACAACTTTGATCATTGCCAGAAGATGAAGAATATTTTACTTTGTCATCAATTTCATCCATTCTACAACATTAGAGAAACTGACAACTGCGAAGTGCAACTGTTTTTAAAGCCAAGGAAGATACCGGCGAGTTGTGAGATAGAAATTAAAAAGTTTCACAACTATTGGAGGCAAACTCATTCTTTCAA
The DNA here is from genome assembly GCA_021234595.1 of Delia radicum. Lineage (NCBI taxonomy): Eukaryota > Metazoa > Arthropoda > Insecta > Diptera > Anthomyiidae > Delia > Delia radicum. The sequence goes on along the minus strand of CM037851.1, from coordinate 200,651,911 downwards.
TGTACGAGCAAACAGCAGCCGAAGTAAAATGCAACGCAAATAAGCAAAATATCATCCTGAGTGGCTCCGGAATCCTCAAAATGAATCCAGACTGTCAACTAGAAACAGCTGAAATTAATTTATGGGCATATGATGTCTACCAATCGGAACTAAATTATGTATTTCCTATTATAAACCTATCAACTTCTATTCCCTCTTTAACACACATAAGTTAATGGGAGACATAGAAACCTACAAAATTCCAAACATCCCAACTGCAAAATATATTTTGGGTTTCCCATCCAATCTTGATGTACATCACCTTACGCATTATGGAATGAGCATATCAACATGGATCGTTATCATCGCCATCGTCATAGCCGTTATTTGTATACTACGAAAAACGTGTCAGATGTCATAAAGATACTTGCCTACTGCCATTGCGCTACCTAGATTGATGTAGGGTAAACTAAAATAATTAAGTAATATTTTATTTGTATGTTGAAAGACTAGGATCTTTCAAGGCCGGCAGAATGTTCAATCTTGAACAACTTTTAAATAACATATAATTCAATTTAAAAGTAATTAGTTTTTAGTTCTAAGAACACACATAAATTGGTTTTTTATGATGTGTTATAAAATAGGTCATATAGTGATCTATCCTTATTATAGTTAAGAAAAACCTAAATAGGGTTTTCTAACTACTATTTCTTAATGATGTATCATAAAATAAAACATGCAGTTTGTTAATCACTAAATTTATGACTATGGGTTTTTTCTTATCTGTTAAGAGAATCCTAAATAGTCTTTTAATGTTAATAATTATATTTTATTACAATGCAAACGCACATGCATAAGCTGTGCTACCTGCATTTCTAGTCAGATAAGGATATTTTAATTTTAGTATATAAGTAAGTTAAATTTTGTAAATAAAGTTGAGTTCTAGTAAAACCATCAAAAAGAAAGTGTCTGTGATTTTTGTCTCGCGCGTAATCGATTCCGTGAACATTAGTAATGAAATAAACATATTATTTATCGTAATTAAACTGAATTTGAAATATGCTAGAAATAGATAGCAATAGATAGTAATAGATTTTTTATGTATAATTTGAAAAAAAAAAACAAAAATTATTAAATTCAGGACCAGAAATTTTCATTGTCTAAGTCTGACAAGTTTTCGAGAAAAGATTCCATGAATATTGTTCTTCTTAAATATTTCGATATTTGTATGTTATAACTGCAAGTTGTATGTGGAATTTTTTATGTAGGCGATTCCTGGGAGACGGACGTAGCGTCACGTTTAGTTGAATAAGGGAAAGAAAATAAAGGAATGGAAATATGTGCTATATATCATCAGTATATTGAAGTTAAGAAGAGTACTAAATTTGAGGAAAAACATTATGCAGAATCAATAATGAAGTTAAAAGATATAAGCAAATATCAGCTAGAAACGGACGCAATAAACATAGAAGTTATTTTTATAGAAATAAACATAAGTCAGCGAAATTTGAAAAAAAAAAAAAATTTTTGTGAATGTGGAAATTATGGTGAAAGAACATCTTTTATGTGTAGATTTTTGATTTATTTTTTTAAATTGGGTAAAGTACAAATACGGACGCAACACGACACGACGGAGAACAAAACACACTAAATTTGGTAATAATAATGATTCAACTTTAATTAGAAAAACCTAAAAAAAAACCCATAACATAAATTTAACTTCAAGTAAAGGTAATAATATTAACAAAAATGAAATCGAAATAAAGTTCCATATTTTCAGTTAGGTACCTTAGGATCGGTCCCTTCGTGCCGGAGATCGGTCATCTGCTAAACCCTACCCTATGTAAACAACTGGCAACTTTAACATTGGCTTGTCATAGGAGGGGGTCATTTGTCCTGCTTTAAACCACATAGTGGCATGCCACAGGACTAACCAAAGATGGGCATACCACAAGACTGTCGCAAAAGGGCCATGTCGTATAAAATAAACGAAAACTAAATAGCTTCCAATGGGTAAATTCTGGCCAACTGACTTTTTCTTGTTACTAAGCATTCTGGTTAAGTGGTACGTCCTCCCTTTACCAGTCACAGGATTGGTAACTTTAGCACAATTGACACTGCTTAACCCACTTCAGTATTAAATTATACCAGTCCTGTGATAAGTCCCTCTTTAACCAGTCACTTTTAGGACAATTGACTCCTCATTCCCCATAGGGTATATATAGAACTCATTTCTGTTTGTTTGTTCTCTATGAAAATTTGCAATTCTCAATGGATTTTCCTCAAATTTGGCATGAATAATCCTCGGACCTCAACTTAGATCGTGACAAAAAATCTAAAATTTTAATTTTTTTCACCTTTTTCAACTTTTTTCGAATACAAACTTCTAAGAAAGTTTTAACGGATTTCTTTGGAATTACTCACATATATTCTACGTTTCCCGAGGAAGGCTTCAGTAAAAGTTTCATTACCATAGCCCACTTCAAAACCGTCTTTTGATCAAAAAACGTCAAATCAAAAAGTTCTACTATTTTTAATAAAGCTTATTTTTTTAAATTGAAAGCATTAAATCGAATCTAAACATTTTAATAAAAACCATTTCGTTTTTAAGACTTTTTTTCAACTGTATAATGTACCTACTGAATTTTTCGCAATGTCTTTATGATTTCATTATTTTAAAATTTTATTTTTCCTTGCCGTTTTTGGCAATAACAAGTCCATTAAAAAAAAAAAACCATGTACTAAAAAATGAGACATCTTTATTGATAAAACGCATTGATTTATAGTCGCGAATTGCTTCTGAACGCATCATTTTGTATTCAACATCTTTAAAGATAAAATAATTTTTTAATTTTGTAACCTTATTCCATAAATTTCAAATGGAATCTATAATTTCAAGTTTAACTTTAAAATCCTAACTGATTCAGCAAAGCACAACAGAATTAAGTCGGCTATTTCCCAGCTTAAAATTTTTTCTGCATTCCAAAATCATAGTTGACCCGGGAAACACCGGGCACTTCAGATAGTAGTTAATAAAGTTGGATTTTTCTCAGTTCCCTAGCAAAAAATAACCTGGATTTGGTAAGCAATAACTACATTTCTAGGCTTCCAACATACCGCTTCACCTCCATGCATACAATAAAGCAAAAAGCGCGTCTTATTGCCTAAGAAGGCATGAATTTATTGTTTCTAAGAGCACATGAAAGAAGCGCTTTTCACCTGCTTAAAAGAGACATACCAACTGGGACATCGCGAACAAAAAGTATGCCCTCTGGATTTGCTTTGGAAGCTCTTCGTAATTAAGTAATGCCTTCCGGAAACGCTTTTGGGTAAGCACTATTTTTTGCTGGGCTAATTTTAATTATAGATGTTAATGAATACGAGGTCCGAGCAACCTCAATGCTTTCGCTGTCTAAATACGAAAACTAATGCAGGCTTTTCAACCCTTTAAAAATTGGAACATTCTGCCACAGTTCAGCCAGTTCAGGTGAAGAACCCTCGATTTGCTCTGTCGATATATAAAAAAGCTTAACTCCATCAATGTTGTTCTTTGCACATTCATAAAACGATAAATCATCGTTGAGAACAATATGAGAAAAATTAAAAATGCTTTTACATTCATAAAGTATAGCCATTTAAGCTTTATTATTGAAAACAAGTAACAAGTTTTGAGCACTTTGTATTCTTCACTCAAGGTTGACTTTTTCTGGAATTGCCCATATGTATGGTTAGTATATTATTTAAATCGGCTTAACTGAATTTGGAAAATGTTTAAAAAAAAATATGAAAGTGATTTTAGATTTTGTATGGCGAATTTAAAACAAGTTTACATAGAACTTTGGTTTTGAATTTTTAGTGTAGTTTAGATTATTTATAAAAAAAGTTTTATGTTTTTCTCTTGATCCAGAAAGCATCATCCTGTAACTCGGATTCGATTTTTTTTGTCAATTTGACACAATTTTTCAATTGTAATGTTATTACGCCTTTGTGTCAAATTGACACAAACTACGGATGAATGTTAAAATTGCATATCTTATGTGAAGTTTTTTATGATTTAAATATTGACAGATTTGGCGTAAATTTTTAGTGTTTTATTTATTTTTTTTTTTTTTATTTCGAACTATAGTTCTGAATTTTTAGTGTGATAGAAACTCATGCTCTAAAAATTGACAAAAATATTTTTTTTTATTTTTTAAAAACACATTTTTGTATCGATTCAGAAAGTTTTATCCTGATGCTCGCATTCGTTTTTGGAGAAAATATTCGTTGAATATTGTCCATCTTAAATATTCTAATATGTTTATGTTAAAACTTAAGGGCGTATGATGAATCATATAAAACATATTTTGAAATTCATCAAGCGCCATGTAGCAGTTGGCTTGGAAAGCCACATATATGATTTCTTTAAGTTAAAAAAATTATATATGTATAAACCATATAATAACAAACAAATCTTCATAAATCTACCAGTGCACGTTCGTTCGTTTCATTTTGTCAGTATTATATTAAAATGTTTTTGAGATATAAAAAATAATTCTTTGTCTGTTTTAGTGTGTGTGTTAAATAAAATAAGAAAGCATGAAATCTCAAGTGGGTTCTATGCTTTGAGCGCATTTCGAAATCCGCAGTTTGTTTTTCTGTGAATATTTTACTAAGCATAATGGGAAAGATCGTCTCATAGGGGTATATTTCTGGAAAAAAAAGGTCAAAAAGTCAAATCTTTACCACGAGGGAGGATCAATAAGTCCGTGACTTTCTGAATGAAAAACATTTTTTTTTGGAAAAAAAAAAAAAATGTTTCAACATAATCTTCTTTTAGATCAATACACTTAGTCCAACGTTTCTCCAATTTTTGTATCCCTTCCAAAAATACAATTTTTGAGGTCCATGAAATAGGCATTTTTTTGATCAATAATTTCATCGTTAGAGCTAAATCTCTTTCCACCGAGCCATTTCTTTGTGTTTGGAATTAGGAAATAGTCACTGGGAGCTAAATCCGGAGAATATGGAGGATGAGGTACCAATTTGTAGCCCAATTCCTTGAATTTTGCCATTGAGACTGCACACGTGCATTATCTTGATGAAAAAGAACTTTTTTCTTGGCCATATGGGGTCGTTCTTTTTTTTAAATCCTCGTTAAATCGGTCCAATAAGTTGGCATAATATTCGCCGTTTATCGTTTTTCCCTTTTGAAGGTAATCGATGTGGATTAACCCGCGTGCATCCCAAAAACTGTTGCCATCACCTTATTGGCCGACAAACTTACCTTGGCCTTCTTCGGAGCCGGTTAACCCGGAGAAACCCATTGTTTAGACTGCCGATTGGTCTCCGAAGTGTTGTAATGGATCCATGTTTCATCCACAGTTACAAAACGCCGCAAAAACTCATTCGAATTGCGGTTAAACAACTCTAAACAATCCTTTGAAGTTGTCACACGATTACGTTTATGGTCAATTGAGAGCAAACGCGGCACCCATCTTGCAGACAGCTTTCTTAAACCCAACTGATCATTTAAAATCGAAACCACACTGGCATCAACAATCTCACGCACTTTTACTCTTCGATCGACCAACACCATATCGTGGATTTTTTTCACAATTTTAGAGTGTATTGACCTCAATTGGCCGTTTAGAACTTTCAGAGTCATTTGTACTTGTGCGATCACAACGAAAGTCAATAAACCACTATTTTTTACCATTTAAATCGATGGTGCAGAGTCCCATAGAATTTATAAAGCTTTTCCTTGGTTTGATTGACGGTTTTTTTTCGCAAAAAATAATGTTTAATACACTCAGGGAACTTCTGCTTTAAAAAAATGTAGTTGTTTGGGTTGTAATACAATTTCATTATTTTTAATGTAAATGTAAGTCATTTGTAAAACAAATAAAATTTTTAACTAACCTTGTAGTTCATTTCAAAAAACAACTCACATCAAATGACTGTTTTATGATTTTACATTCATTTTTTTACAGTTGTTTTTTTTTTTATTTAAAAAAATAAAAAAAAAAATAAATATTTGTTTATTTTTTACTACCACGTGGTTCATTTTTACTACAATTGTTAGTCATTTTTTTGAACATTAAAAAACAAATGACAATGTTAGTTGAATTTAATGAAATGTAAATCGTCCTTTTCTTAAATGAAATTTCACTTGTTTTTGACTACAATTGCTGTCGTCTTTACCAACATAATTTCCGAAGTGTAAGCTCTCGAAATTCACTTTTTTCCATTTTTAAAAAAATCCACGAGGTTGTATGTTTTGAACAGCTGTTAAATGCAAAGTAAATGATGGAATGATAGAAGTCTATTAACTGGTGCTACTTGATTGCAGCAGTGTTGCATTTCATATAACTATGAGGGAAGTTCGAAAAGTCACGGACTTATTGATCCTCCCTCGTATCATTAATTTAAAAAATATTTAGATCATATGAGCTGAAATGGAACAAATTAGACGTCTAGTTTAACTATTTCATTACGAGCATGATTACTCAAATTACACTTTTACGGATTTAGTTAAATATTGTTAATTTCAAAGTAAATTTTTTAAGTTTAAATGTTCATGTTTGGCGCTTTCAAAGTCAACTGCCCAGCTCCAGGAAAAAGTATATCGCATTAATGCCAAACTAACAAAAAAAATTTCTGCTATAAGAGACAAAAAAATTGAGCAATTTCATCAAATTTTCTTTAAAAAAAAATTGGCGAAGAATACTGACAAATTTTTAGTTCATTTTTAGTATATTATTTATTCTTTAAGTAAATTTGGCAAATACTAGAAATTTTTATGGAAAATTTGAAAAAAAATTAAATTTTTTTTTAAAAAAATCAGAATTAGTTCCTATTGTTTAGAGTATTACAAAATAAATAATGCATATAATAAAATTACTTGCACGTCATATAGCTTTAACACAGATATTTATAACACAACGAATATCTGCGCCAAAACTAATACGAGTTACATTATGAAACTTTTTGGGTCGATAAAAAAATATCTTAACTTTTTTATATATAAAAAACATCTAATAAAATTTTGGCCGATTTTTAGATATATTGAGTTTGGTATTACTCTACAAAATAAGGAGCTAGCTCTTAATTTTTGTAAAATAAAATTGTTTTTTTCAAATTCTCCATAAAATAATATATTGATATACCCGATGAAAAAGTTCCGATATAGGTACATATTGTCATATATATAATTACATATCATATCATATATCAGGTGATCCGAAAAATTACATAGCTTGGCTTATCTCATGGGATCTAAAATTATCAAGTTATCTATAATTTGATACAATTTAATGTTCATAAAATTCTTTGAAATCCGCGCTTCAATTCTGTTTCACATTACAAATAATAAAAAAAAAAACATTAAATATAAATCAACGAATTGGAAAATTAGAAATAAATTCATTTTGACTTATAAGTTTCATATCTATAACGTAATTTTGTTTACCAATTATTTCTTAAACAACTGAAGAGATCGCTTAAGTGTCTTTAGAAGATGAACTCATCTCTGTCTGAGCTTTGGATTGATGCAACATTTTCTATGTTGTTGTTTTTGTAGTTTTTGGTTTGATTATCAAGTCATAATTATAATGTCATTTTAAGAAAATTCTAAAAATTTATAGAAAATTTTTTAAAAATTTAACCAAATTTAAGTCGTGACTTGATTTTTATAACAATCCGACTTATTAGATTGAAAACAAATAATTATGACAGAAAAATATATTAATTTCCCTTCTTTTTTCTTTTTTTGTTATAAAGCATTTTACCTTTGGGCTTCGTGCTTATTTAAGATTTTCCGACTATAAATGTTTTTTTGATTTATTCTACTAACTTCGAACTTTTTTTAAAAGTGTAGCTTTCTAAGTTTTTACTTTTGCATTTTTACAACTTTCTTTATTATATTTTAAAGTTATAGATTTTTTGTGAATTTCTACCACATGCAAAATTGGTCGAATTATATGTGATACCATATATAATAATAATATACAAATTATGGAGTTTGTTTGGTTTTACTGTTTTATATGTACTTATATGTACTTATATATAATTAAACATGGAAGTATATATGACCTAATATATAGCTATATCAAATATATATGAAGACATAAAATAGATCAACTTATATGTAACATAAGATATAATGATATATGATTATATATAGCGCCATATTAGAAATGTTCGTAAAAATAAGTATGAGATGAAAGTATTTATGTTTACATATGACCACATATATAATAAGATACCACTATATCAAGCTATATACATATATAAACTTTTTCGTTAAGTAGTCAAATTTTTTGCATTTATCCGAATTCGGTTAAATAATAATAAAAAATGACCCAGCAAAACCACACATTACCAAATCATGGGTAAAGTAATGTATCGCCATAGGGCCTCATGCATTACTTTACACGTTACTTCATTGATGAATTTTACAGGCGATGAGCCTCAAGGTAACTCATTACCTTGTAGTGGGTAAAGTAACTGGTTACTTATATGGTTACATGGTGGGAAAAAGTAATGTGTCTATAAATAGATTTTCATAAAAAAAATGCATAAAAATTTTTTTTTACAGATATTTTTTTTTAATTAAATAAATAACTTTTTTTTATTAAATAAATAACTTGGTCATGCTGGGATTCGAACCTGGGGTCTCTGGTATTTAACAATTAGTTAGGCGAGAACTCTACCAACTGAGCTATCGATACATACAATATTTTATTGCTTAACATGTAGATGAGTTGTTGTGCTTCGTGTTTTCGTTCGTGATATCAAAAATATACACCTTACCATTATGCTTACAAAAAATCACAAAGTAATGTGTCTATAAATAGATTTTCAAAAATATATATTAATAATTACTTTACGTTTATAATTCATGCATTATGTAATAGATGATCGGTAAGTCATTATTTTATGTTTTGAAGTAATGTAAAATGTAATGAGGTCTCATTACAAGGTAATCCATGAGTGTGCAATTATCGGTAACTCATTACTTCTTGTTGGAAAGTAATGATACGGGTAAGGAGTACACATTACAAGGTAATGCATTACTTTATCGCACCCATTACCAAAGTTTTGCTGGGGAACTAAAAATGAACGCAAAATTTGTCTATATTTAACTCATTTTAGACACAGAGTTTCCTTTTCGAAACAGTACTTTTAAACGGCTCTATTTTTTTACTGGAAATGGATACTAATGTGATTTAAAAACCTTAAAATTATTCAACGTCTTGGTTACCATGAATAAAAAAAATTGTCCAAAATTGTTATCCAGAGTTGCCAAATAATTATTTAAAAAAATAAATGTTTGACCTTTTTTGATGGAACTCTTTTAAAAAAAATTTAAAAATATAATAAAGCGTAAACTTTTATATTTTTTATTGTTACGTTTATAAAAAAAAAAAATGTATAAAATAACGTAAAGTAAACTATTTAAGAGAAAAGTAAACTATTTAAGAGAAACTATATAAACTATATAATGAGAATGTGAAATACAGTAATTATTAAATAATCTCATGGATCTAGTAAATGGTTCATTCAATCCATACTCAGTTCTATGGATATCAATATGAAAACACTTATGAATATTTCTCATTGGCCTTAATAAGAACGAATTAATTCTAATAATCTCGGCGAATCTAGTTTACCACAAATAAAACCTTGCAGAAAAGTTAACGAAAATATATTCCTTCAAGTTTTTATTAAATTTTTGTTAATATTAAAATTTATATATGGTTTTTATTAAAATATTACTGAACTCATAAAAATGAATATTGAATCAATTAATATTTTAATTGATTTTGCACCTATCACGGCAATGCTAATATTAAAGAAAACTTTTATTGAAAATGAAAACGAAAAAAAAACTATAAATAACAATTAGCTACAAAAAAATATGATTCTCGAAAAAAAAAGAAGTGTGTGAACTACACGTTATGGATATGTGTTGTTGGTAATACTGTGTCTGTTTGTGCATTTGTGTGTGTGCTCGTTCTGTTTGTAAACTACAAATGCATTTTGGTATTCTATACAGAAACTTTTTCATTTAACATACAGTATACACAGAAAAAAATAAGAACGAGTTTCAATTAAAAAATTTATTGAGTCAATTAATATTTTAACTGATTTTGTACCTATCACGGCAATGATAATATTAATTAAAACTTTTATTGAAAATGAAAAGGAATAAAAGCTATAAACAACAATTATCCACAAAAAAAAAATTATGATACTCAAAAAAATAAGTGTGTGAACGATACGTTTGTATGAAAAGGAATAAAAGCTATAAACAACAATTATCCACAAAAAAAAATTATGATACTCAAAAAAAATAAGTGTGTGAACGATACGTTTGTATGTATATGTCGCTTAGGTCAAAAGAGCGGCACTCCTTCTAGCGCTGATCCCCAAAAGATTTTTTTCATCTTTTCTTATATTTTAACAATAAACCGTTTTCTATTTGTAATAGTAACATTTTAAATATGATCTCAAACCTGACAATTCAAAATGAAATGTTTTATTTTTAATATTTTTTTAAAATGTGTACACTGTTGTGTACAAGAAGGGTAGTAAAAGGGTTGATTATAATTAATATTATCTCATTGATACCAAATCACATAATAAAATGTTTTTAAAAACATTATTTTATCTTTTTTTTTTTTTTTGTTATATATTTCTGTATCATGTTTTCATAAAAATATAAAAGTATTTTCGACTTAAGGTCGTGTTAATTTTGTTGCACTGCATAAGTAGCTTTGGTGCAAATGGTAGAGCGGTCTACTTCAACACAGCAGATCGTGACTTAGATGTGAGTTCAATACTCGCTGGCATCAAAAGTTTTTTTTTTTTATATTTATTTCAAAAAACATCGCCTAAAGTATGTAGCACATTTTTATTAAATAAAAATTTTAATATATATATTTGAAAAAGACCATCCATGAACTGTTAAAAAAGAGCATTCATGCACTGTTTAAAACGCTATTAAAGAAGTTATATATTCATTCGCCCAATGACACGACAATGTTAAAATCATTAATGATTCACCTAAGTTTGCACCACATTCGAATCAGCAGATGTGGTGTTTTAACTACTTCTTCCCCAGCTCTTATTTTGCAGGGATCCTATTTCGTGCATAACAAGCTTAAATAGTTTTGTATGTGTTTCAATATATTTTCATGTGTATTTGTCTAAATTTTTCGGAAAATGTTTGTATGTACGTGTTGTTTTCTTTCCTGTTCTCTAACATGCTTTTTTATTTCGTGTTTTTAAAATCTATCAACAATAGTAACTTTGCTGAAGTGAAAAAAGGTCTTGTTTCTGTATTTGATCTACATTTAATTTTTTTATTTCGTTTGAGTAGTATGTACTTTGCCGTTTCTTCTTTTTTACTTTTTTTTTCCTTTTTATTTTTTATGTTTTACAACCATAAACAGGCCATTTTTACAATTGCATAATGATGTTTGTAGAACATGTTATCGCTTCAAAAAAATGTTGCCACTTTAAACGTTATCTTTTAAATAAAAGATTTTTTTTAATTTAACTTAACAAGTTCCGGTTTTGAAAATTGACTGTAAAAGTTATTAAAAAAATCGGAAATTTTACAGAAAAATTAACTATTCAGCAAAATTTATTACCGAACAGCTTATTTGGCCACAGGTTGCATGAAATCGATTCTAAAACATGTTCCTGGGAGTGAAAATGTAAGGTTTCACGGTCCCAGAACCAGCTCTATAATTGGTATTAGAATCGGTTCTACAGCATCCAGTTCTTGTTATAGTTTTCAAATAGGACAAACAAAAAGAATCAGATGTAGAACATAAGTTAGTACCTATTATGGTACAGAATAAGTTGTTCTGCAACCTGTTATTTGAATTTTACTATTTTACTGGGTGTTTTTAGGCCAGCAGACCGATTAGATTAGTTAATCTTCACAAAGCGTTTTCGTTTTTTGTTACACTGTACTATACAGAAAAATCGGTCATCAAATGACGGAGCGTAAATTTAAGGTATAGCTAGCTAAGTGTATTGCAAAACCGGTTAGAGAAATTGTAATATATATAAAGATTTGTAGCTCGGTAATTTGTTAACCAATTTTGAATTTTTAAATGGTCTTCGGAAGAAACTTGCCTGGTTTTTCCAAATATATATACTTTATATTATTAATATAAATATTTAGAGATTTATTTATTAATAATTTAAATTTTCTGTTTTTTTAACTTTTTCAAATTCTTCGAGGGTTTCTTTCGAATCTTCTTTTAAACCAACAATATTCTTAAAGCTAGTGTTTTTGTAAGTACAATGAGCCTTTGTTAAAATTGGGTGAAACTTGACATAGTACTGGTACTTTTTTCTATATATACAGAACCAAATTTGTTTTCTTCCTCCTTCGTACTAATGCATTAGTTGGCATTAGAAAGAACAAAATCCACTCTGTCCATGACGAACTTCAAAAATCACTTTGAGGGTAAAATATTTAAAAAAAAAATATTTTTTATAATTTAATCGTCAACTTGAGTTTATTTATTTAACTTTGTAAACAAATAAAAAAAAAATGATAATGTACTTTTTTACAATTTTTGTTGTCCTTTTTGTTGTCAGAAAGTGTGTCAATACTGGTTCTGAATAATACGATTAGTAAATAATTCTAAGTAACTCACGAAAATAACTGGAAGGTGAGTCCGGTTAGATCGTGAAATGGGAAAAAGGTTCTAAAATACGATAAGTAAATAATTCTAAGTAACTTACGAGACAAATCGGCAGGTGAGTCCGATTAGATCGTGAAATGGGAAAAAGGTTCTAAAATACGATTAGTAAACAATTCTAAGCTCAGGGAAATATTTGGCAGTTGAGTCGGGTTAGGGTGAAATGGGAAACACGTTCTAGAATACGATTAGTGAATATTTCTAAGTTACTCACAAGAATAATCGACAGGTGAGTCGGGTTAGATCGTGAAATGTAAAAAAAGGTTCTAAATACTATTAGTAAATATTGCTGAGTAAATCACGAGAATAATCAGCAGGTTAGTCGGGTTAAGGCTGGGTTAGCCAACTTAACTTAACGTACCGTAACTCAATGAATCAGCTGTTTCGAATTGTTCTGTGCACAGCCATAAAAGCGATTATCCGTTTCAAATGTCACGTAAACGGAACATCTGAACCTGAAAAAACAAAATTATACGTTACATATACGTGACATTTGTAAACAGCTGATGGATAAGTATGGCAAAGTTTGATTTTTTTATTTGTTTTTTTTTTTTGTTTGGGTGTGAAAAAACATATGCTATGCTTTTAAACTTCTATAATTGCAGTAAATTCCAATGGTGGGTGTACGTTAAGGTTACATTAAAGCGTCGGTTGGCTAACCCAGCTTTTAAACAATCTACTTTACTAACCACGGAATGTCTCGGGAACAGGAATCTGGTCGGTTGTCAACTTGTTGAGAGTAAAAAGTTTTAAAAGGTTAAAAAAGGCATAAAAAAGCACATGGCACTTTTTTCATCTTAAGAAAAAAAAATCTGAAAATTTTTTCAAAAGTTGTAAAATTTAATCAATTTACCAGGGATGGCAGGCAATACCGCTAAATTACCGTTATCTATTTAAAACCCTTTCATCTGAGTATCGTTATCCCTAAAATATCGTTACCGAAATAATTGAAAATCGTTATCCGTAAAATACCGTTACCGATATAACTGAAATACCGATATCTTTAAAATACCGTTACAGAAATAACCAAAATAGCGTTATTGCTAAAATAACGTTAACGCAATAATTGAAATAGCGTTATCCTTAAAATACCGTTACCGAAATAGTTTAAAATAGCGTTAGCCTTATTCATTTTTTTTTTTTTTTTGAATAAAGTCGAAATCAGAGAAAGTCGCTGTATTTTCTCAATGTTTGATAATAAACTTTCAATCATTATAATTCGATATGATGGAGTTAAAAATATTGGTGTACATTGATATTATCGTTATCTTAAAAATATCGCTACCGAAGTAACTAAAATAACGTTACCCTTAAAATAGCGTTATCGAAATAACTGAATAACTGTTATCCTTAAAATAAGTTACCGAAGTAACTAAAATGCCGTTATCGCTAAAATACCGTTACCAAAATATCGTTACCAATAAAATGTGGGTACCGAAATGAAAGAAAATAGCGTTAACCTTACCGATACCCGCGTTTGAATCGGTTAAAATTTCATAAATATGGGCAAAAATATGGTAGTAAACTGGTAATAACTACTAAAATAAAGCAATTGGCAAAGCTTTATATTAGTCAATATAGCCAATTCTCGAACAAAATATACGATTGTCTAATTTTTTTGACTTAAAAATTTGTTTTACTACAATTTGTAAGTAATAAACAAAAATAGTTAAAAAGCACTAAATGTACCAATGAAATTATTTCAAAGCACCAACTTAGTGCTTTTTTATATTTGGCACTAAAAGTAAAATTTTCGTGTTTTGTGTCACCATAAATAATGCTAAAAAGCACCAAGTTGCCATCACTGGATTCTAGCTCGAATTAAAGTACCAAACCTCGACACTATAAGTAATAAGTTCTATAAACTTAATGAGAATTATTAGGCGAATTGTTGGATATGGGCACTAGAAGGGTTGTTAGGTATAGGACAAAGTAGGTTCTTTGAAACGGGACGATAAATTTTGTAATTGGAAAGACGAAGGGACAAAAGTCGCTAAATCGTCTCAGAAGAAAAAAACTGAAAAGCAATTTTGCTGTCTTTTTTCAATTATTTAATCAATAATGGTGTGCATAAAATTATAATTATTTTATCTATACACACCCACATGGAAAAATATATAAAGCAAGCGACATTAAAGTTTAGGGGCCGGTAATGACCCCTGATGAAAATATTAACAAAAATCACGTGCTATTTTCTCACTGTGCTTAATATATATTCCGATAAAAATCACTGACAAAATAAAAGTTCCGCAGATGAACGACCCTACACTCTAAACTACACTCAAAAAATAAGTTAGTAGAAAGTTAGTAAACGTCTTGTAAATCAGGTATACTATTTTTTAGCAAATATTTTTGCTAAAATCGTGTTTTCAGCTAAATTTTTGTTATACTTATTCAGCACTTAACTGTTTATACTAATGCTTTACTAATATACTAATGTTTTACTAATTAATTTTGCTAAAAAAATTGTGCTGATAAGCAGATGTCGCGGCATGTCAAGATGTGGTAGAGAAGAGGAAAATGATATTAAAAAGTACAAGTCTAACAAGACAAGTAAAAAAATTAACCATGAAAAAACATATACAGACATGTAGACAGAGTAAAGAGGAAAGACAAAAGCAAACATCTTAGGTAGATTTGTACGGTTTCTTTTTCTTATTGCAAAAAAGGGTTGTTTTTTCGTTTCATTTGTTTTGTTTATTTTTTCGTTTCGTTTCTAGAATTATCTTCGGCAGTTTCGTCATAGCATCATTAAGACAACCATTGATGTAAGTAGTTGAAAGAAATTTTTGTTATGTTATTATATATTTATTTCTATATATTTTCAGATATTAAATTAATTCATGTCGTCAATGTGGGAAAATTAAAATTGTTATATTTCGTTATTATAGTAAATTATTTTTAAAAGAATCATAAAAATATGTTTTATGATTTTCAGCAAATAAATTAACTAATATTACAA
Source organism: Delia radicum (assembly GCA_021234595.1). Taxonomy (NCBI): domain Eukaryota; kingdom Metazoa; phylum Arthropoda; class Insecta; order Diptera; family Anthomyiidae; genus Delia; species Delia radicum. The sequence continues at coordinate 200,636,263 of CM037851.1, read as the reverse complement.
TTTTTCTACAAATTTTTTGCGTTTTTTTCAGTCTACTAAAATTCAGCAAAAAATTATTAATTTTTACCAACGCTTTTTTATTTCTAATCTACTAAGTGTTAGCAAAACTTTTGCTGAATCTACAAATTTTGGTTGCTAAAAAATCAGCTCGCTGATTTTCAGCAAAAGATTTGCTGACATTAGCAACTTTTTTGCTAGCATCCTACTGACCTAAAATTTTGCTGACTCAGCAAAATTTTTTGCTGACTTTACAAACTTTTTTTATGAGTTTACACATAAAGCTTTAAATTGAGCGCACTATGTTTGAAAAATTATTTAACACATTTACTAAGTTGTACAAGTTTAATTATTAACAAAACAAATTTTATAGTAATATACAAATGATTTAGAGCAAATTGTATTATATTTAAATTTTACACATTTGTGCATAATTCTAAAATAGTTTGTGTTTAACTAAAATTCGTTAAAAATGATTTCTTATTGAAAACATATATACAGACTCAAATGTTAATAAAAAGCATACAAATATAGCCACAATTTGGTTAATATCATTGAATCTAATTGTATTTTCTAGATCAGATTAAAAACCTGTTAATTTATACTCATTTACTTGTGATTTGTAAAGCACATAAATATGAATTTTACACACCTGTAGTATGCTAAACACAAATTTTCAGATATTTAAATTTACACACTTTTAGCAATGTATGGGTTTAAGTTATCTTGCATTTAAATAAAAATTTATTAGAGTGTAGAAGTAGTTAAATATTGACAAATTTTGCGCACATTTTTAATATTTTATTTATAATCATTTAATTGAATTTTGAAAAATGTTAGAGATTTGACTATATCAAGAGGGTTTTTAATGGAGATTTAACAAAAATAAATTTTTTTATTTTAATTCAGGACTATTTCTAAATTTTTTAGTGTAATAGAAACTCAACTTATCAAAAATTTCGGATTCGTTCGAATAAAAATATTCATTAAATATTGTCCATGTTCAGTATTTTAATATTTGTATAATAAAACTACATGGCATATGATGAATCATAAAATTAGTATAATAGAATTTATCATACGACATGGAGTTTTAACATATAAATATATGTATATAAGATAGAAAATTGTCAAGGAATTATTTTCTGCAAAACTAATTCGAGTACACATTGTAACTTTGGATATATAGAAAAAATGTTAAAATTGCGAAATTTTTAGAAAATTGTTTGGTTTTTCTCAGAGATGGGCATGTGAGGAGAATTTTGAGTGATTCACGCATGTGATAAGAAAATAATTCTTCTTCAGTGAAGGTGTGTGTGGAATTTTACCAAAATTATGTTTTCTTTTAATAAATATTTCCCTAATTATTTTCACCGATTTTGAGTGAAATCTTAGGTTAATCATTAGAAATGAGCGAGTGTAAGTATGATAGAGCGTGATTGAAAATTTTCGGCCATGAGCGTGAATAAGTGTAAGTCAAAATTGACTCACGTGCTTATCTCTACTTTTCTATTGAACTAAAAATTCGAAACTAGATCTTAATTTTTAAAAAAAAAATTTTTTTTTTTTCAATTCTCCATAAAAAATCCATCGATAAAGTCAAATGTCTAGCATATTCCAAATTTGGCTAAATTATTATAAATAATATTGTCAATATTTAACTATTACTACTTCGTCCACTCTTTGTGTAAAAATGCTAAAAGTTGTTTAATTTTTATATGTCACATTATCAAATGCTTATAAGTTTGAAATTGATATGACATACTATTTCCTGTAGCAGGACAGTTGGCTTGGAGAGCATTATAAATATTTTTATTTTTTTGAAACAACAAATATAATATAATCTTTGAGTTGTTTTTATGTTTTCCTTTCTAAAAGACATCCACTTTGTTTGTATTATTTTTAGTTCTATTTTAGTTATTTTTTATTAGTTTTTTGTCTTTTTGCCAGAAGGAATATTACTTTTACTTAAATATTCGTTTTTATTCACCTGCCACATTCAACTTCTCATTTGTTTTAACATTTCTTTAAAAGTTATTTACTAACTATTCTATTTATTTATTTTGGACATGAAATAAGAATGTCCTGTCATTTGAAAAGTTTTTTATTTTTTTCTTTATTCAGTTCAAGTGTTTTGTTTTTTTTTTATTTTTAATTTTCATTGAATTTCTTAACAAAGTTTTATATTTTCAGAAATTAATTGTAAAGCAACTTATTTTTCTTCATAACCCATTTATTTCACTGTCGTAGAGTTTTAAAATAAAACCGATTCGATTGCTTCAAAGTGAAACAGGTTCCACCAAGAATCAGTTTTGGAGCTAGTTCCAAAGTTTGGCCATCTAAGCTTACATATACTATTTTCGTTGCAAATAAAAAATCAGATCTGGGCGATGTCATTTCAGTTTGCAATTGTTCTTTTGTACCAATTTTTCTATATCATTAATCCTTTAAGACCTCCCGTCACACTTGTTAGCTTAAACGCTTAATTTGAAAATTGTTAATATATTTGACACGGGGACTAGTAGCAACATCTACGAATTTATTTACAGAGCAATTATTCAATTACAAATACATAGTAGACGGTCTGTAATTAAGTACATAAAATATTGTTATGATACCCCATGTCTGGCATTAAAAATTTAGAAAAATCGTGAAAATTTTGCACGAAAGCGTTTAAGCCCGCACGTGTGATCGTAATAAATAAAAATTACACAAATTAACAATTGTTAAATGTAATTGATATCGCCAGGTCCTGTAAAAAATATACTGTATATAAGGTAACATAAACCATTTATTTGGAAAGTGGTTGATGTCCACATGTTTTAACACTTAAATGCATGCTCTCGTCGATTTAAATGTAAAGTGGGTATTTATTTAAATAAACCAATAAACGGGGATTTTTTCAATAAATTTCTTTTACGATTTTTATAACTGAAAACCGAAAACTTCAACATTTTGGATTACCCTCTACACAAAAATGAAGTAACATAGGGACGGAAAAAATATTTTAGTTTTGAAAGCTACATTCCTTTTTAGGTTAAAATGTTTTTTATTTAAACTTTTTTGAAATTATTTTTGTCCTTTTTTCGGTTTTTTTTTTTGGTTTTTTTAATATTTAATTAAATTTGCAAAGTTTAAATTGTTCGCCCTTCATTATCGACCACTTAACTGCAGGATCTCTTATTTCCAAACCATTTTTTTTTTTGTATATTATTACTGCAGACGTTTTCTGATTTTATATTAACCATTAAAAGTGTTTTGATTCAAAAATAACTAAAGTATGAAACTAACTAAGTAAATAAATGAAAATATTGAAAGTCAGTACTAATAATGTTTGTATTTTTACAAAAATTAAAACGTTTTTTGATTATTTTATTACTTTATAATACAAAGTTTATTCCAATATTCCTGCTTATTTAAGTTTATTCTATTTAAAAAAAAAAAGAGGGTGACTCAAACCCCTTTCAAAATAAAACATTTTGGTATCGTTAACTTTTAAAAATGATCCTCAATATATTTTAAATTTTTAAAATTATTTAATTTTTGTATTGTACACTCAAATAAAAAGATAGTAAAGTCAGCAAAAAATTTTGCTGAGTCCAGCAAAATTTTAGTCAGGAGGGGTGCTTGCACAAAAAATTGTTAATGTCAGCAAAATCTTTTGCTGAAAATCAGCGAGCTGATTTTTAGCAACAAAATTAGTAGATTCAGCAAAAGTTTTGCTAACCTTAATAGATTAGAAATTAAAAAAACCCCTGCTAAAAATTAATAAAATTTTTGCTGAATATTAGTAGACTGAAAAAAACTCAAAAAATTTTGTAGGAAAATTATACTTTAGTTAATTTATTTGCTTTAAAATAATTTACAATACGTTTCAAAAATATAAAAATGTTCATACTCCCCAAATTGACGATATGAATAATGTATATCTAAAAACAATAGAAATAATTATATAATATAATCAAAATGATCTTTGAACTAATTACATCAATTATTGTATAAATGATGTTATCTTTTAAAGGAACGCAAATGCCGCAGAGAATTATAGAAACGAAACGA
>CM037851.1:200609958-200632107 GCA_021234595.1 Delia radicum | reverse complement strand
GCAATTGTAGTCAAAAACAAATGAAATTTCATTTAAGAAAGGACGACTTACATTTCATTAAATTCAACTAACATTGTCATTTGTTTTTTTAATGTTCAAAAAATGACTAACAATTGTAGTAAAAATGAACCACATGGTAGTAAAAAATAAACAAACATTATTTATTTTTATTTTTTAAATAACAAAAACCAACTGTAAAAAATGAATCTAAAATCATAAAACAGTCATTTGATGAGAGTTGTTTTTTTAAATGAACTACAAGGTTAGTTAAAAATTTTATTTGTTTTACCAATGACTTACATTTAAATTAAAAATAATGAAACTGTATTACAACCCAAACAACTACATATTTTTAAAGCAGAAGTTCAATGAGTGTATTAAACATATTTTTTGCGAAAAAAAACCGCCAATCAAACCAAGAAAAAGCTTTATAAATTTTATGGGGACTCTGCACCATCGATTTAAATGGTAAAAATAGTGGGTTTATTGACTTTCGTTGTGGTCGTACAAGTACAAATGACGCTGAACTGTTAAACGTTCTAAACGGCCAATTGAGGTCAATACACCTTAAAATTGTGAAAAAATCCACGATATGGTGTTGGTCGATCGAAGAGTAAAAGTGCGTGAGATTGTTGATGCCAGTTGTGGTTTCGATTTTATGTGATCAGTTGGGTTTTAGAAAGCTGTCTGCAAGATGGGTGCCCGCGTTTGCTCTCAATTGACCATAAACGTAATCGTGTGACAACTTCAAAGGATTGTTTAGAGTTGTTTTAGCCGCAATTCGAATGAGTTTTTTGCTGGCGTTTTGTAACTGGGATGAAACATGGATCCATTACAACACTTCGGAGACCAATCGGCAGTTCTAAACAATGGGTTTTCTCCGGGTTTTAACCGGCTCCGAAGAAGGCCAAGAAAAGTTTGTCGGCCAATAAGGTGATGGCAACAGTTTTTTTGGGATGCACGCGGGATAATCCACATCGATTACCCTCAAAAGTTTAAAACAAATAAACGACGAATATTATTCCAACTTAGTGAACCGATTTAGCGAGGATTTTAAAAAAAAACGACCCCATATGGCCAAGAAAAAAGTTCTTTTTCATCAAGATAATGCACGGGTGCACACTAGGGTGTCCCATTAAAAAAAATTTTTGGGGATCATTCTTAATTTGAATACTCATAAGGCTAAGAATTTTTGAGAATTTTTTCAGATTTTTCGGAGGTGGTTCAGAGGTCGCGCAAATCGATTTTTTACCTAGAATCGAGCTTTTTGGGGTTTTTTTGAATTTTGCTTGAAAATTGGTAAAAAATCGATATTTCTTCAGCTTCTGAGTCAATATTCTTAAAGAAAATTTTCCGATATTTAATTTTATGTGCATGAATAATAAGTTTCGGCAATGATTTTGCACATTTTGACAATTTAATAACGGTTTTTCGTAAATTTTCAACAAATATGGAAAAGAATGCTTTATAACTTTTAAAATTTGTATAAGACTAAAAAAACTAATGATGCAGTTTAATAGATTATTAAGTTTTAAATTAATTAGCAGAAAAAAAAATGAATTTTCTCTCACCGTTCTCGAGATATACCCTTTTAAAGCTTTGTACACATTGTATGAAATAGTATAATACTATAAGGTGTGAACTAGGTTTGCATTGGTTTAAACTTTAAATAATTGGATTTAGAAAATGTTTTTACAAATAAAATAATAGTTACTTACCACTCATACATAACAATTATATTAAAAACAAAGAAAAAATAGATTTATTATAAATCATTTATTAGAGTTCTTGCGATGCTGCTCTACCCCCTGCAGTAAACTCTAAAAGTCTGTTTCAGAAGTTGTGATATTGATATAACTATTAGCCAAGGCCACACCCACGTTCTGCGACATCATTTACAACTTACAAGGTTGACCTATATTGCAGAACGCGCTCTTCAAGTCGTTCACGAAGTCCTTTCTTTTCTTAATTTCGAGCTTGGTTTTTCTAGACTTACCCTTACATAACTTTGCCCACTTCGAGTGCAATATTATTATTTTGCGAGAAATATTGCACAGTTCCTGATTTGGATTCCACAAATCTCTGAAACTCTTTGCTATTATTCTAGCGCTTTTGGAAATAGTGCACTTTTCCACTAAATGCAATTCAAAAAATCTTTGCAGTATTTGCATTTTTGTCGGCGGTTTGGCAGTATCAAGGTCATCAATCATTTTTCCCACACACCACACATTCCTTGTATTCGACAAAGGCATATCTATTTTAAAAAAATATTACCCAATATTTTTTGGACTACTTTATGATAATTTCAACTTACCGGAGCAATAAAACTTCAGATTAACAAAATATTTTATTAAAAAGACGAGACTTCTTGTAATAATTACAAATTTTTTGAAAGAAAACGACTGTTTTTTCACAATACGTTTTTTTTGTATTTCTCTGCCAGCTGATCACAAAGGCTTATCAGCTGATTAGACTATCTGCCAAAAATAGGGTTGTAGTTCCCCCAAATCCAATAAATCATGAATTTTAGTTCGAGCCATATCAGTGCAACCTAGTGATAACGGCTTTTTGGCTACTTTTTTTGCTGTCCACAACTTGACAACACTTAAAACTAAGCTTTGACATACAATAAATAAATTTTCAAATACCATAATCAAAAGTTTACAACAAATCGGATGCCCAAATCTTATAGTACTAAAAATTTCATACAATGGGTGCAAAGCTTTAAAAGGGTATAACTCGAGAACGGTAAGAGAAAACTATATTGTCTTTTCTGCTAATTTATTTAAAACTTCATAATCTTTTAAACTGCATCATTAGTTTTTTTAGTCTTCATACAAATTTTAAAAGTTATAAAGCATTCTTTTTCATATTTGTTGAAAATTTACAAAAACTGTTATATAATGTATCAAAATGTGCAAAAACCCCTGACGAACCTTATTACTTATGCATATAAAATTAAAGATCGGAAAATATTCTTTAAGAATATTTACTCAGAAGCCGAAAAATTACCGGTTTTTTAGCAATTTTCAAAAATAATTCAATAAAAGCCCAAAAAGCTCGATTTTTGGTACAAAATCGGTTTGCGCGACCTCTAAACCACTTCCGAAAAATCTGATAAAATTCTCAAAAATACTTTACCTTATGAGTATCCAAATTAGGAAAGATCTTCCTAGAAAATCAAAATTTTTACTTTTTTTGGGACAACCTAGTGCACACGTATGCAGTCTCAATGGCAAAATTCAAGGAATTGGGCTACGAATTGGTACCTCATCCTCCATATTCTCCGGATTTAGCCCCCAGTGACTATTTCCTATTTCCAAACACAAAGAAACGGCTCGGTGAAAAAGAGATTTAGCTCCAACGATGAAATTATTAATCAAAAAAATGCCTATTTTATGGACCTCGTAAAATCGTATTTTTTGGAAGGGATACAAAAATTGGAGAAACGTTGGACTAAGCGTATTGAGATAAAAGAAGATTATGTTGAAACGTTTTTTTTTTTGCAAAAAAAACTGTGTTTCATTTAAAAAGTCACGGACTTATTGATCCTCCTTTGACCTTTTTTTTTTTCCAGAAATATACCCCTATGAGACGATCGTTAGGTTTCCCATTATGCTCAGTAGAATATTCACAGAAAAACAAACTGCGGATGTCGAAATGCGCTCAAAGCATAGAACCCACTTGAGATTTCATGCTTTCTTATTTTATTTAACACACACACTAAAACAGACAAAGAATTATTTTTTATATCTCAAAAACATTTTAATAAAATACTGACAAAATGAAACGAACGAACGTGCACTGGTAGATTTATGAAGATTTGTTTGTTATTATATGGTATATACATATATAATTTTTTTAACTTAAAGAAATCATATATGTGGCTTTCCAAGTCAACTGCTACATGGCGTTTGATGAATTTCAAGATATGTTTTATATGATTCATCATACGCCCTTAAGTTTTAACATAAACATATTAGAATATTTAAGATGGACAATATGCAACGAATATTTTCTCCAAAAACGAATGCGAGCATCAGGATAAAACTTTCTGAATCGATACAAAAATGTCTTTTTAAAAAATAAAAAAAAATATTTTGGTCAATTTTTAGAGCATGAGTTTCTATCACACTAAAAATTCAGAACTATAGTTCGAAATAAAAAAAAAAAATAAATAAAACACTAAAAATTTACGCCAAATCTGTCTATATTTAAATCATAAAAAACTTCACATAAGATATGCAATTTTAACATTCATCCGTAGTTTGTGTCAATTTGACACAAAGGCGTAATAACATTACAATTGGAAAATTGTGTCATATTGACAAAAAAATCGAATCCGAGTTACAGGATGATGCTTTCTGGATCAAGAGAAAAACATCAAACTTTTTTTATAAATAATCTAAACTACACTAAAAATTCAAAACAAAGTTCTATGTAAACTTGTTTTAAATTCGCCGTACAAAATCTAAAATCACCTTCATATTTTTTCTAAACATTTTCCAAATTCAGTTAAACCGATTTAAATAATATACTAACCATACATATGGGCAATTCCAGAAAAAGTCAACCATGAGTGAAAAATACAAAGTGCTCAAAACTTTTTACTTGTTTTCAATAATAAAGCTTAAATGGCTACACTTTATAAATGTAAAAGCATTTTTAATTTTTCTCATTTCTTGGCCGAAATATAACTGCAAAAAACATTTTTTTTTCTGAACCTTTTTGCGATTTATATAATTTTTTTTAATGTGTTTTAAGAGTATTTAAAGTAATATTTTTTTTTTGTCTTTGTAATTCAGAAATTTCCTACTAACAATTACCCAACCTCAAAAAATATTGTTCTCAAAGATGATTTATCGTTTTATGAATGTGCAAAGAACAACATTGATGGAGTTAAGCTTTTTTATATATCGACAGAGCAAATCGAGGGTTCTTCACCTGAACTGGCTGAACTGTGGCAGAATGTTCCAATTTTTAAAGGGTTGAAAAGCCTGCATTGGTTTTCGTATTTAGACAGCGAAAGCATTGAGGTTGCTCGGACCTCGTATTCATTAAAATCTATAATTAAAATTAACCCAGCAAAAAATAGTGCTTACCCAGAAGCGCTTCCAAAGCAAATCCAGAGGGCATACTTTTTGTTCGCGATGTCCCACTTGGTATGTCTCTTTTAAACAGGTGAAAAGCGCTTCTTTCATGTGCTCTTAGAAACAATAAATTCATGCATTCTTATGCAATAAGATGCGCATTTTGCTTTATTGTATGCATGGAGGCTAAGCGCTATGTTGGAAGCCTAGAAATGTAGTTATTGCTTACCAAATCCAGGTTATTTTTTGCTGGGAACTGAGAAAATCCAACTTTATTAACTACTAGCTGAAGTGCCCGCTATTTCCCGGGTCAACTGTGATTTTTGAATGCAGAAAAAATTTTAAGAAAGGAAATAGACGACTTTGTTGTGTTTAGCAGAATTAGTTAGGATTTTAAAGTTAAACTTTAAATTAAAGATTCGATTTGAAATTTATGGAATAAGGTTACAAAATTAAAAATTATTTTATCTTTAAAGATGTTGAATACAAAATGATGCGTTCAGTAGCAATTCGCGACTATAAATCAATGCGTTTTATCAATAAAGATGTCTCATATTGATTTTAGTTCATGGTTTCGAAAAAGTTTATCCTTAAAGATTTTTTTTTTTTTAATGGACTTCTTATTGCCAAAAACGGCAAGGAAAAATAAAATTTAAAAAAAATGAAATCATGAAGATATTGCGAAAAAATCAGTAGGTATATTATACGTGGGAAAAAAATTCTTAAAAACGAAATGGTTTTTCCTAAAATGTTTTGATTGGATTTAATACTTTCAAATTAAAAAAATAAGCTTTATTAAAAATAGTAGAACTTTTTTGATAAAAAGTTGGTTTTGAAGTGGGCTATGGTAATGAAACTTTTACCTCGGGAAACGTGCAATATATGTGAGTAATTTCAAAGAAATCCGTCAAAACTTTCTTAGAAGTTTGTATTCGAAAAAAAAACGGAAAAAGTTGAAAAAGGTGAAACAAATTTTAATTTCAGATTTTTTGTCAAAAGTAGGCGTAGAAGTGGGCGTGGTCGATGAAAACTGAAATACTACAATCTAAGTTGAGGTCCAAGGATTATTCGTGCTTAATTTGAGGAAAATCCATTGGAGAATTGCAAATTTGTATAGAGAACAAACTAGCAGAAAATGAGTTTTATATATATAGATTTATTATATATCCTAAAGTACCTAACTGAGAATATGGAACTTTATTTCGATTTCATTTTTGTTAATATTATTACTTTTACTTGAAGTTAACTTTATGTTATTTGTTTTTTTAAGTTTTTCTATTTAGAGTTGAATCATTATTATTACCAAATTTAGTGTGTTTTGTTCTCTTGGAAAAAATTGTCGCATCCGTCGTATCGCGTCCGTATTTGTACTTTACCCAGTTAAAAAAATAAATCAAAAATCTACACATAAAAGATGGTTTTTCACCATAATTTCGACATTCACAAATTGTTTGTTTTTTTTACAAATTTCGCTAACTTATGTTTATTTCTATAAATATAACTTCTATGTTTGTTGCGTCCGTTTCTCGCTGATATTTGCTTATATCTTTTAACTTCATTATTGATTCTGCATAATGTTTTTCCTCAAATTTAGTACTCTTCTTAACTTCAATATACTGATGATATATACCGCATCTTTCCATTCCTTTATTTTCTATTCCTTATTCAACTAAACGTAACGCTACGTCCGTCGCCCAGGAATCGACATACAAATATTCCACATACAACTTGCAGTTATACATACAAATATTGAAATATTTAAGAAGAACAATATTCATGGAATCTTTTCTCGAAAACTTATCAGACTTAGACAATGAAAATTTCTGGTCCTGAATTTAATAATTTTAGTTTTTTTCAAATTATACATAAAAAATCTATTGCTATTTGTCAATATTTGACCATACCTACTTTTTTTTTAAAGCGCTCTCGTTACTCAACCAACAATTATTTTGGAAAAATTATTTTTTATCTAAAATTTTACACATTTTAACTTTAATTTGCATGTTTAAAAAATAAATTACCTTTATACCTTATATTTCTTTATTAAGATTTCCAAAGCAACTCAAACTGTTAAAAGAAAATTACTTCTGACCCGTGCAACACATACTACTATGTACAGTAGATCCCGCTGAAATGCGTCCCGCTGAAATGCGTCCCGCTTTAGTGCGTTCCCCGTTTAAATGCGCAAAAAGTGCCTGCAAAAATATTTTTCATACAAAATGTAGGGAAATAATGCCGTTTATGATTCCTTTACGTTTGCTTAAGTTAGTGAAGTAAGAACGAAATTGATTGCTTAAATGCGTCTTGGAAAACATGTGTTTTTTCATAGAAACAAGTCCATAAAATACATTAATTTTTTTAAAATTCTTTGTAATACACAAAATTATGTAAAAAACTTAACTTTTTTTTAACTTAAACTCAGAAAACGAAGCAAAAATTCCCTTTAAAGGAAATATATCAATATTTTTAAGCTAAAAGTGTAAAAAATTAGTTCCTTAAAGAAAAATAATTTATTTAAATGCGTTGTTGACGGATTTATGCGATGTTTTCCTAAATGTGTTGCTGCGCATTTATCCGAGTTTTTGGATAAATGAATCCCCGTTTATATGCGCAGAAAACTCTACATTTTTGATTCCGCATTTAAGCGGGGACAACTGTAATGAATTAATATTACTTATATGTCTTTTACAGTGCTACCAATTTTTGCTGACGAAACTACTGCACCTGGTGGTCTGGCGTTTGCTCTCCATGATCAGCCGCTCACATAATTTTGTTTATATATACACTTGCAAATAAATTTCGTATTTATATTACAAATTCGTGTTAATATTACAAATTAATATCAATGCTTCAACATCTTAAAGGATATTTTGTTTTAATTCACGAAATGAAAAAGTTATCCCAATATATTTACTAACTCCATGTTATTTTTTTGCAAACCAAAAAACATAAAAAATTTGGTGACATCAAAGATGATCAATAACTGGACAAATTATGAAAAAGAACATATTAATAACTATTCTAAATAACCTCTTCCTTCTACCTAACTGTAAGTTTTACATTCAAACGATCTACTTTTTCCTGCAACGGGGCAGTTGGCTTGAAAAGTCCCATATATGTGAAAGTGTATAATATTTTAGATGCTTATGGGGTGTAAATGCCCTACAAAGTATTAAAATATTATACGAATTTTAGATGCATTTACAAGAGAAAATTTTATAAATCGCTTTTTTCGTTTAACACAAATAATTTTAATAACTATCAAAAGCCAAGTAAAACAAGTGACATTTTCTGGCTTACAAATCGAAAGAGCGTTAATAATGATCGATTTTATAACTTGAATACCTAGTTGAAAATAAACATGTGTATATACTTCCATTTATGAACATGTATGAACTCATTCATGGTCATATATAAAGTCATTCGAGGTCATACATGTTCATATACCACCATATAGGATTCATATATATTCATTAGAGTTAATATGTGATCATATATATAAATATTACCTCAATTTCCGTTAATGTGCACATATGAACATGTATGGACATGTATGATTATCACCTCTGTCCTATGTTTCACATTCCCATGAAAGTGAAATCAATACGACTTTTTGGTGCTTTGTCTTTCACCTATCCATTTTTATTTTCGATTTACTTTCCTGTAGAAAGTAAAACGAAAGCACTTTTTTCCTTACAGAAGTTTTTAAAAATCATAAGACTGCGTTATAAGTTAAAATTTAGCATTTTGACCAAAAACATATGTTTTTGATTATTATTTCGTATTTTACACATTTATGAGGATTAGAAAGCACCAAATTTAAATTTCATGTGCTTTTAAAATTTATTCGTAATCAAAAAGTAAAGAAACCTAGGACATGGGCATATATATGTAAATATTATCTCGATTTTCGTTAATGCACACACATGAACATATATGATTCCTCATATGAACATGTATGAATCATTTATGAACACATATGAATCATATATGTATGCATGTGGACATGTATGAAGCATGTGTGCTCATGTATCGATATGTCGATTTTTAACAGCGTATTAAAAAAAATCTAACTTTTTACTGCAAAAAATTTAATTAAATTGATTTATAATTTTCATAAGAAACTGTCGCTAAATTATTTACGAAGAAGCCGTTAATTGTATTAGTAAGCGAACGTACCCAATTGAGGCTTGTACCCTAAAGTGCACCTTTCGTTTTTTTCGTGTCGCCAATATGTCAGAAGTGTTTCCGTTATCAATCACTACTTTAAAAAAGTTTTGACTTGAATGCTCACTAAGCTGCTTCTTAACAAAACGAATTTTGGACGGGACAACCCTGAGTTAGATTAAAAGTCATAAAAACAAATCTCTAACTTTTTCAAATTTTTTGAAAAAAATTTAGAGTCAAACAATTTACCATACTTTGAAAATTTTACCGATTTTCGAAAATAATATATTTTCATAAAATAGTTCTGTTTTTAAAAACATCAAAAAAAAAAATAATATTTTTTATTTGTACTCTTTTTAACCCCAAATACCCGAGCAAAAATATTTAGTTTTTATGAGATTGTTAACTAAGCTCAAAAAAAAAAAAAAAATCTAAAATTTTGTATTATTTTCATAGCTCAAATTATGCAGAAAAAATTGTGGTTAATTTTTTGAGCAGTAAAAACCAAATGACAATGTTAGTTGAATTTACTGCAATGTAAATCGTCCTTTCTTTAAGTGAAACTTCATTTGTTTTTAACTACATTTGCAGTGGTCTTCACCTAAATTGTATTCTAAGCGTACGAATTTGAGAAACTTCTATAAGAGAAAATCGTACCCAGCAAAAAATAGTGCTTCAAAGAAGCGCTTCCGGAAGGCATTATTAAATTACGAAGCGCTTCCGGAAGGCATTCCAGAAGGCATGATTTTTGTTCGCGATGTCCCACTTGGTATGTCTCTTTTAAAGCGCTTCTTTCATGTGCTCTTAGAAGCAATAAATTCATGCCTTCTTAGGAACTACGAAGCGCTTTTTTTGTATGTTGACAACATTAGTGCTTCATGGTATGCATACTTTATTGCTTCATTGTATGCATACTTTATTGCTTTAAAGAAGGCATTTTGGGAAGCACTACAGAATGCCTTAATAATTGCTTTATAGCATGCATGGCGGTGATGCGCTATTTTGGAAGCATTTAAAGGCAGCAACTGCTTACCAAATCGACTTGTTTTTTTTGCTGGGTAAAGATCTCTTTTGCGATTAACAAATATAATTTGAATGTCAAATGCCGAATAAAATAATCTATACGACTTTTTCTGGCTTACAAATCAAAAGAGTTTCAATAATTATCGATTTTATTACCATTTCATTACTTAAATATATAAAAAATTCTTACTTATAACTATGAAATATTTTTAATAACTTCATTTTTAGTTATCATACAAGAAGCATATTAGTATTAAACGAAATGATGTAGGGTATTATAAGTTTTAGTATAATTCAAGAAAAGTTTTTGAACTCGTTCTCTTTTTGTTCTTCTTTTTATTTTTGTTTTTCATACAACAAACAGTAAACCCCTTCAATCTAGTATACATACTTACAAATAAGTATGTATGAGTTTAGTATATTTATATGTGTGTATTATTAAGGGTATAAATATGTATTTTTTTGTGTTTAGTGTTGGTGTTGTTGTATTTATTATATATAATGAAATATTTACCGAGGTCAGCTTCATTAAAATGTTATAAAACATTTATTTGCCTTTAACGAGATTATAGCGTTAAAGTCATGACACAAACAACATCATCAAGCAGTAGCAATAACAGAAGCAATATTTGTACTATCTAGTCGAATTTGCATGTATCAGTGGCAACAGCATAGCAACATTGTAACTAGATTAGTTTTTTTTTTTTTTTTGAAGTAGTTGTATGTGTAGTAGTGTTGCTACAGATAGTAACAAACATCAACAATAGCAAATTTACGAATAGTAAATTTAAGTATCATTGTTTTTTTTTTTCGTTTTTAAAACTTGTTAAAAAACATTAAAAATATTTATTAACATCTGCATCATTGTATTCAATTTTTGTAGGTTTTTTTTTTTTTTTGTTAATTTTTTATAAAAACACAAACTTTACACTCGAGAAAAAAGCTTCGTCATATTTATAAAAAAACTTCATAAATATGAAGAAAACCTTCATTGATTTTCGCCCATTGTAACACTTCATAAATATGGTGTAGCTGTTACATAAAAGGGGACATTGAGGACAGTCTTCTTCATTTTTATGAAATGTTACATAAATATGATGAAGAAGTTCGATAACTTTTTATGAAATGCCTTATAAATGTTATTAAATATTGCGAATTCATTCACTTTTTATTAAAGTTTTATAAATGAAGTTAACTTTCTAGCCCGCAACGGCCTTCATCAACATTCTTCGTGCCTTAAAGTGCTCAATTGTAAACATCATCTATTTAACTCAACTAGTTAAGTTAAAAACCTAACGTGAGTTAGTTTGTTAAGTATGACGAAATTTACTGCGAACTTATTTTCTATTAAGCTATGTTTAGTTCTGTTAATTATTACCACAGTTGCCAGTTCAACTAATTAACTTGAAAATTTGACTGGCAGTTATTTTCAAATGTCATCATATTTTATCCTTTACATTGTAAGTGAAAAAATATCAAACATTAAAGATTTTCTTCGTTTTTTAACATTTGTCGAGCATATATATATTAAGCGAATTTTTGCAATGTACCTTGTGAGTGGTTAATAGTGAATTTTCATTGTTGATCTATAAATTGTGTATGAGATGTTGGTACAGTGCAAAAATTCGCTTAATATATATGCTTGACATATGTTAAAAAACGAAGAAAATCTTTAATGTTTGATATTTTTTCACTTACAATGTCAAGGATAAAATATGATAACATTTGAAATAAACTGACAGTCAAATTTTCAACTTAATTAGTTGAACTGGCAACTTTGGTAATAATTAACAGAACTAAACACAGATTTATGGAAAATAAGTTCGCAGTAAATTTCGTCATACTCAACAAACTAAGTCACGTTACGTTTTTAACTTAATTAGTTGAGTTAAATAGATAATGTTTACAATTTAACACTTTAAGGCACGAAGAATGTTGATGAAGGCCGTTGCGGGCTAGAAAGATAACTCCATTCATGCAGGTGTCAAATAACTTTTTTTCTAAGTGCTTTTTCTGTTAATTAAAGTAAATTATCACAAATAAAATTATAATTTTTCTGTTAATATGGAAAAAAAAAAAATATTCATGATCTTTAGCCGAACTAATCAACATCTCACACACACACACAGAATAAAGTGCCAACCTAATTGAAAAGTATATTTTAATTTTAACAACTTATAACTTCAGTTAGGACAACGATTTTTACTTTATATTTCTGAATATTTTGAATGTTGCAACTGAAATTCAGTTGAATTAACCGAACTTTGTTGTGAAAATTGATGTCCAATCGTACCAACCAACTGAAATTCGTAGTAACCGAATTTGATTCATAATAACCGAATTTCAGTTGGCAAATAGCTAAATTTTTCGCTGTGTGCACAATTTATAGATCAACAATGAAAATTCACTAGTTTTATAAATTTTTATCATACGTTTCACAACCGTTTCATATTATATTCAAAAAATTCTTATTAAAATTAAGAACATATCATAATCAGAGGTGTGATGAAAAACGAAAACGAAAAATATCAGTTTTTCAATCTAGAATGTTTAGTTTTTTCAAAATAAAATTGGTCTCGATTTTTTTAAACATCTCTTTGTATTAATCAAAACTTAAGACTTAGGTAACAAAAATAATTTTTATAATGCAAATCCGAAAATATTAAGCCTCGAAAACTCGATAGTTTTGTTTTCGATATTAATCACATGCATTTATATTTAATTGATGTTTCAGAATTAAAAATAATTTCTGCTAGTTTTTTAGTTTAAATTTCAAATAAAAAATATTTAAGTTTTAAATAAAAAAAAAATTTATTTTCACAAAATTTATGAAACTTTTTTTTTATGAAATTGTGAAGGGTTATGAAACATCTTTCGTAAATTTTTATGAAAATTTTCATCATATTTATGAAAATTTCATGAATAATTGATGACAAACAATTTATGAAACAATATTATTAGTTTGATGAAACTTTTTTCCCTGAGTGTATGGAAAGACTATAATCCAAAATAACATGAAACTACCGCAGGCATTTTTGCTACAATATCATCATCACCATCATACTATATAATATAAAATTAGAACAAGGATAAGAATGTCACTATTTAAGTACTTGTAGAATTTTTTTTTCTTCAACAACTTGAATAAATGGAAATAAAAAATTACAATAAAACAGTTTTGTGGAATGGAATAAATTTAAGTTTAATTGATTTTGATGACTTATCAAGTTTCAAAGGTTATTTTTTGAGTGTATCATTAAAGATCTTTAATGTTAATAACTTTAAACTATTAATGAAGTTTAAATTTAGTGAAATAAAAAAGGTTACGTGAATTTATTGGAAAAGGTCCTTAGATTCAGACGAATTTTTTCTATAGAAAAATACTCACAATCAGGTTTTTAGACTTAACAAGCAGTTTTTTCTTTAAATATCCAGTAGGTGCTAAACATTCTACAAACTTTTTCATATAGAGCGCTACCATTTTGAATGACTAATTTTAATTTTTTGGTAAAATTTGGTCCGTATGTTTGGCAGTGAACGCATATTTCTAAAACGATATTTTATTTTAAAAGCAGCGGCGAAACTGAAGCTTTGAAATATATCAAAATTAGGGGTTGCCTTATTATCCGTAACTTTTGTTGCGTGAAAGATTTTAAAAAAAATTGTTTTTGCATGGGAATAGCAAATATTTTGGAGTTCAGAAATTTAATAAAAAAAATTAAATTTTTTTTTTTTTTTGCAAAAAAAATCACTTTTCAATTTTTTATATAAAAAAAAAAAATTAAAAGTATATTTTTTTTATTTTAAATTAATAGATTTCTTAAGCTAATTAGGTCTAAAGTGGTTAGTGTAAATAAAAACAAGGTTTACGACGTTTCGTCTATATTTGTAGACTTTTTCAAGGAAGTAGTAATATGACTTATTAAAATAACTCTACAACTGCATATATTTTTTATGCAAATAGATAAAGACATGTACTAAACACCATGAAAATTTCAATGTGGAATCTCTACTGCTTTATAAGGGATAAATTTGGATACTTTTTTTTCACGTATGGGAACCGATTGAATACGGTTATCGGTAAATTTATTTTAGGGTTAAAGATATTTAAGTTATTTCGGTAAAGGTTTTTTAGCGTTAACAGTACTTTACTTATTTCGGTATCGCTATTTTAGCGGTAAAGCTATTTTCGTTTACTTCAGTAACGCTATTTTAAGGATAACGGGGTTTCAGTTATTTCGGTACCGTTACTTTAAGTTTAACGTTATTATAGTTATTCAGGTAATGTCAATGCATATCGATAATTTTAGCCCCATTATGCCCGAATTCTAATGACTAGCTAGTTTATGATCAAGCTTTGGGAAAATAATCTATTTTGCAGCGATTATTTTATCTGATTTTGTCAGATTATATGGGTAACGGTATTTCAATGATAACGCTATTTCAATTATATCGGTAATGGTATTTTAGCGTTAACTGTGTTTCAGGTTTTTCGTTAACGATATTATTAGGAAACTAAAATTAAAAGTTAGTACACACAGAAAAATAAACTGCCAACGAATAGAAAAATGAATTTTGGATATTGCAACCAATAATTTCGCTTAGTCAAATTATATTCAAAAATAATTTCTGAATATTTTGGGTGTTGCACTTAAAATTCAGTTTTAATAAACGAATTTTGCTGAGAAAACCAATATTCTGTTGTCTAAACAAATTTTTGTCGTAGTCACTGAATTTTATTTATTTGTTTTATTTATAAATTTCGTTATCTTTAGCATGCCAGTGCAACAAGAACTAGTGTTATTAATAGCACATGGATATAATAATGCTATAATTATGTTTGGTATATCTACATAATTTAAGTTGAAGTTTACACATTATTATAAAAACAAAAATGCAAAATTTAAATTATATAATGAAAATTGAAAAAAAAAATTACCATAGTAAAGCAAAAACTGTAAAAACACCATGTAAGCTTACTGCTATTGAGTTCGTAAAGTTTTATGTAAAAAGTCGCACAATGCTTGTTATAAAGCATAATATATTTAAAAATTTAATTTACACACTATTCTTAAGAATTAGGCACATAATATTTAAAGTTGTATGTGTATAAACATGTTTTCATATTTATAAACACTTATTAAAGAAAATTAAACATTTGATATAGTAAATTTTTATTTGTACACATTTATGTTTGGTTTTAAATTTAATGCGTAACTTTGAAATGTAAATTTTCTTTTCATGTTTTTGTAAAAAATAAAAGAGGCAGACGCACATATTTGACAATAAACCAATAAAAAACATAAAATAATTACAAAATTCAGAGAGGAAAAGGATCTATTTCCATTGTAATTTATAAATATGCAATTGATGTTTAGGTGGTAAACTCAAAAAATAAGTTAGTAGAAAAGTTAGTAAAACGTTTTGTAAATCAGGTATACAACTTTTCAGCAAATTTTGTGCTGAAATTATGTTTTCAGCTAAAATTTTAGTTTTACTTAATTAGCACTTAACTATTTTGAACTAATATTTTACTAATAGTTTACTAATGTTTTACTAATTAATTTTGTTAAACAAAAATTGTGCTGACGAGTACATAAATAGTGTGGAAGACAACCAGATTGAAAGATATACGCATAATTAATTAGATGTTGCGGCATGTCAAGATGTAGTAGTGACGAGGAAAATGATACTAAAAAGTACAACTCTTGTAAGACATATAAAAAAGGAACGATGGAAGATTTTTGTATCTCTTTTCCATAACAAAAACAAAATCGTGGATTGAAACAACTTAAATTTTGTGTTGCCACTGGCTTGTTAAAGTATTTGTCTATTAATTAATTAACGACAAAGCAAAATATTTATATGTAATAAAGATTAAATGTGTATTTGTAAACTAAATGTTTATAGAGATTAATAATCTAGAGTGGGCAAATTGCAAACAAATATACAGACAGGTAGACACACTAAAGCGAAAGACAAACCCACACATCGTTGGTAGATTTTTATGGTTCCTGTTTCTTATTGCATAAAAGGGTTGTATATGTCATATTTTGTTATTTTTTCGTTTCGTTTCTATAATTCTCTACGACATTTGCGTTCCTTTAAAATATAGCATCATTTAGACAACCATTGATGGAAGTAGTTGAAAGAAAATTTTGTTTGTGTTATATATAATTATTTCTATTTATTTTCAGTTATTAAATTAGTTCATTAGTCGTCAATGTGGGAGTATGAACATTTTTATATTTTGTAACGTATTGTAAATCATTTTTAAAAGAATCACAAAAATATGTTTCACGATTTTTAGCAAATAAATTAACTAAAGTACAATTTCTGGACAAATTTTTTGAGTTTATTTTCTTCTACTAGTATTTAGCAAAAATTTTATTAGTTTTTAGCAAGGGTTTTTTAACTTCTAATCCACTAAGTGTTAGCAAAATTTTAGCTGAATCTACTAATTTTGTTGCTAAAAGTCAGCTCGTTGATTTTCAGCAAAAGATTTTGCTGACATTAGCAATTTTGCCGCAAGCACCCTCCTTACTAAAATTTTGCAGACTCAGCAAAATTTTTTGCTGACTTTACAAACTTTTTTTTGGGTGTTTTTTGCTAAGAAATATATGTGCGATCATGTATTTTTTTTCAGTTCAGCTTAATATTTGGAAATGACTGTTCACGATTTTGGTGCTATGGATGACCACATTTAGAAATTCCTAAAAATTCTGAAGTTGAAGATGGACTGCATTTATCTGTGTTAGAATTATCTTTTGTTATTTTCTTTTATATATAAGACGTTTTACTATAAAGTATGGTAGTATGGTTTTCTAACAAATTCCCAGATAATGAATAAATTAAAGAAACGATCTAGCATTTTGAGAAAAATACTTCGATTGTGTAGATTATACCATAGCTTATAAAAAAGGACCCCGAACACTTTTTCCGAAGATTGTTTCTAAGAAATCCACAGATAATGAGGATCTTTTCTAAAAAATCACTCTCGCATTTTG
Organism: Delia radicum; assembly: GCA_021234595.1. Classification (NCBI taxonomy): domain Eukaryota; kingdom Metazoa; phylum Arthropoda; class Insecta; order Diptera; family Anthomyiidae; genus Delia; species Delia radicum. Next base: position 200,614,820 of record CM037851.1, on the reverse strand, counting down.
AGGACATTTTTTAACAAAAAAATTCTTAGATGTTGAAGAATTTATGAAATAGGAAAATTCTTAGATTTTCAGGATTTATTATAAAGAAAAACACTTTTGTTGTGTAGACTATACTGTATCTTATAAAAATGGATCCTGAAGACTTTTTCCGAAGAAAAGCCCTCAAATTCTGAAAATTTTCTTAATATAGCCATTTTCATGGACATTCACATTCTGATGTTTTTTTCTTTAGAAAAACCCTCAGACTTATATTACTTTTTCCCTTGGAAAAAACTTGAACCTCTAAGGAATTTTCCTACAGAAAACCACTCAGACGCTGATGTGTTTTTCCTTATGAAAACTAATTAAATTCAGATGAGAATTTCCTTTAGAAAATCGTCAGATTCCGAATAGTTTTTCCATAGAAAATTCAGCAAAACTTTTCTTTACAAATACCTTTGAATCATAAAGACTTTTTCTTTAAAAAACTTCTAAGATTCTGAAAACTTTTACATGTATAAAATGATTATATTCTAAATTTTATATCCCGAACCTGAGGACGACTTTTGCTATTGTGAAAAAGCTCAAAAAATGTATGGTTTTATGTAGGAAGAATTCGCAGTTATCGTATTTATCATGTTAGGTGTATGTTTTATTATCATTTGGTGTACGGTTTATTTTATATGATTATCTTTTTTCAGGAATTTCTTTTGTTAATAAAAATATGAATTTTTGAATGGTTATATTTTAAGGGACTAATGTGCAGTATTTAATAAAAACATATTCATAGTATATTTATGCATTTTTAAGAGTGTTGATACACATCTTACGTGGATGTTTATGGATTTACTATAGTTTTTTAGACACAAATGATTTAACTTTTAACAAATTGTTGCTAAACCTTTTGATGCAATTAACAACAGACTTTTAGACACATTGTATTTATTGTTTTTAAACACAATGTGTATACGAGTATTTTGGTTTTACGCATTGTGTCTATTTTTGCCCAATTTATTTATACATTTAAAAGAGTAGAATTCAACAAAACTTTATTAGAGTGAATAAAAAGTATTGTTAATTACTATTGTATAACAAATTAAAAAAAAAAATAAATAAGAATTAGAAAAAAAGTATATAAAAAACATTTAAATCTGAGTTAACGATCTGAAACTGACAAATTTTTCTCTGAGTGTAACAAAATTAGTAGGACGTTTTATGTTTTTGTCAATTTCTATTTACAAATTACAATTTTTTTTTCACTAATTTCCGTTGCTGATTTTTAAAAAAAAAACATAAAATTTTTACTAATTTACTAAAATATAAAGAAAATGCAAAAAAAAATTACATATTGTTAATAAATTATTTCACCGATTTTAGCCAAACGATAAGGGTTTGCTGAAATTTTACTAAATGTAGGTAAATGTTACAAAATTTTGCTGCTATTTTCACTTGAATAATAATTACAGACACGTTTCGCTAAAATTAGCTAAATAGTATGCAGGATTTAAAATAATTAAGTTTTCTCCAAAATTACAGATTTTTTCTCTGGCCTTTAAAGAACTTTTTAGGTTTTCTATGGAAGAAAGACCTTAGGTTAGGTTAGGTTGAGCTGGCCGGTCAAAGACCCCGCATAGACTATTAGGTCCCTAGCGTTACGAGATAAGAAACGATAACCCCCACGTTAGCTCAGTCGTCAGTGATGGTAGCCAGAGTTCCCCACACCCTCTTAGCAAATGACAGAAGTCTCAAGATTCCGATTTCTGAGATTTCTCCCAGATCTCGGAATAGGTGGTCCCCTAAACATTTCGCCCTGGAGCGTGCAAGAGCCGGACAGTGGCACATTAGGTGCTCCACTGTCTCTCTGTCCCCCGGTACCCCACAGAATCTACATTCGTCACTCTGCAGCCTTCCCGCTCTCTTGGCAAGAACTGCCGTCCAGCAGTGACCAGTTAAAACCCCCACCAGAAGTCTACAGTCGCTCCTGGATAAGGACAGTAAAAGTTCGGTCGCTACGGGATCGTAGGACTTCCACATGACTTTAGATACTCTGCATGTTTCGGTATTTCTCCAACCGCATCAGCTCTTCGCATCATCGTGGATTCTACATCCCTTTTCAGAGACCGAAGTGGCTCGCGAACATCCAATGCCATTTCAACTGGCAAATGGACTCCCCGTTTAGCCAGTTCATCCGCAACCTCATTCCCTTCAATACCCCGGTGCCCACGAACCCAATAGATGTGGACTCTCCTTCCGGACCCAAGTCTCCCTAGAGAGTTCTTGCACTCTTGGACAATCGAAGAGTAGGTCAAGTTGGCGGCGATAGCCTTGATAGCCGCCTGACTATCAATAAAGAAATTAACGTAACTGCCCTCCGTTTCAGAAACAAGAGCAAGGTCAGCAGCCATTTTGGCCGCCATAACTTCCGCCTGAAAGACGCTGCAGTAATCGGGAAGTTTATATGACTCCTCGATACCCAGCTCTCGACAGAAAACCGCTGCCCCGACCCCCTCCCCCATCTTTGAACCATCAGTGAAGAAGTTGAAGGTTCTGTGACGAAGGCCCGCCAACCAGCCGTATTCACTCAGGGTAGCACGCAAGCCAGTGGTGAAGCCAATTTTCGGGATGGTGTAGTCACTGCTACAGATCCTATCCTCAATGATCTTCCCGTGACCATAAGGTCTCGTCGTAAATCGCCCCGTAGCACAAAGGCGAACGGCGGATTTCCTGGCGGCGCCCTCTGCCACTAGATTAATCGGTTGTAGATTTAGGATTACATCCAGTGCCGCGGTAGGCGTGCTGCGAAGTGCGCCTGTTATACAAAGTTCAGCGAGTCTCTGCGCGCTCTCAAGCCGCTTACAGTAAGACATTTTCTCTAACGCTTTCCACCAAACAAGTACTCCATAGAGTAAAATTGGCCTAGCCACTGCCGTGTAAACCCAGTGCATGAGTTTGGGAGATAGACCCCAAGTCTTGCCTAACATTCGCTTACATGCATAGAGCGCATTTGTAGTCTTTTTAACTCTCTCCTCTACATTGAGTTTCCACGACAGCTTGCTGTCCAATATGACCCCCAGGTACTTTGTGTGGTCCTTCAAAACAAGATTGGTTCCCCCTAGCCTAGGTGTGGTCCACGGGCCCACCTTGGTCTTATGAGTGAAAAGTACCAAATCCGTCTTCTCTGGATTTACGCCCAGTCCCACTTTGGTCGCCCACCTGTTAATGATCCCAAGTGTAGTCTCCATCACAGAACTGACGACATCCAGGTATTTGCCAGTGCCAATGACGGCAACATCGTCTGCATACACAGTCGTTGAAGCCGCATCGCACTTAAGCTCCTCGAGAAGTCCGTTAACAACAAGTGTCCACAACAAAGGGCAGAGAACTCCTCCTTGGGGAGTTCCCCTACGCGCCACCCTCTGCAGTCTGGCGCTTCCCCAATCCGCTGAAATTATCCTGCATCCCAGCAGGTTGCCTACCCAATTTACAGCCCCCATAGAAGCTCCCGTTCCTGCCAAACACTCCAAAATTGCATCTGTATGCACATTATTGAAAGCACCAGCTATATCAAGGAAGACTCCCAGGGCGAATTCCCCATAATGAAGGGCCCTTTCTATCTGTGAAACAACTGAATGGAGTGCTGTCTCAACAGATTTTCCCTTCGTGTAAGCGTGCTGGTTGTCGCATAGAAAATTAGGCTCCAAGCTTTCTCGAACATGGAAGTCCAAAATTCTCCCCAAAGTCTTCAGGAGGAATGACCTTAGGCTTTTAAAGTTTTTTATTTATAATCTCAAAGACTTAAAGACTTGTCATTTACAGACTTTAAACTTAAAAGTATTCAAATATAGTATATGATAATAAAAAAAATAAAAATTTAAAATGTTCATTAAAAAAATCATTATGATTGTCAAACATACCAATGAAATCAGTTTTATAATTGCAAAAACCAACAAGACGTTAAATTAAGTAACATAATGGTATTTTTCAACACAGCAATACTAACTAACTAACCAAACAACCAACCAACTAACAAACAACAGCAAGCATATCCTGATGTTGTGTAAAGTACGGGAAACCATCTAGAGATATTGACCCAGATAAGGATATAACTAAGAAACGAAAGAATGAGCAAAGCAAACGAAATGACACAACAGATTTATCCACTTTTGGGTCTTTGGAAATACAATGCAATAAACCAAGCCACTTATTTCATTACTTAACACACATACATTTATACACACGCACACATACCACCAAAGATGCAGTTATCCCTAAATTAGGGATGATAATTAGGATTTTCAATATACATAGTACCATAAAAAATAGTACTTTTTCAAAACAAACAAAAAGATATATAAAAAATCATTTGTATATAAAAACAAAATTTAGCCGATATTGGTTACAAAAGTTGTAAAAATTTATAAAATTTAACTTGAATTAAGTTTCTCACAATTTTTGTGAATTCAATTATTCTGTTTGCTCGCAAACAAATTTATTAGAAGGGTAATTTTTGGCAATTTTAGTTATTAGTTATTATATGTTTTCTGAAATTTTTATGGTAATCAAATAAAAAATGGGCATATAGGACATCAAATAAGTTGAAATTATTAAATACATAGTGAGTGAATTCAGTACTTGATTAAATCGACAAACCTAACTTAAATATAATCATTTGTAATCAATCACACTGATTAAATCCATTTGTTCGAATGCACAGCTGTTGGTTCTAAACGAATTCATTAATTCATTAAATGTTTATGAAGGACTGGAAATCAAATAAAGGATTGAAGTATTTGGAAGCTTTGGTATAAATATTTTTTAACTTATCAACGGCATAGTCAAAACAAAAAAAATCTTTGCTGATTGAGTCGAAATGAAAAACACAT
>CM037851.1:200591022-200609858 GCA_021234595.1 Delia radicum | reverse complement strand
TATGAACCTTTTTTGACTTTTTTTGATCTAATTTTGCAAATATTTAATTTATTTTTATTTATTTTCAATTTATAACGAGCATTCAACCTCCGTATATTTACAGAAATAAGCAAATCAAACATATTAGCTAGGTTGATACTAGTAGTTCGATCGGGCTAAAGATCTCGTCCGAACCCGAAGCTTTAGAAAAGTTAGAGCCTCCATAATAGGCAGAACTTTAACAAAAAACCTATTAATAATCAATTTTGCTCCATTCTTGTCTTCTTTGTAATCAAGCACGTGTTAGGTCTTTTTTCCTAACAAGAATCAGACGTTACTAAACTTTGAAGACCAAAAATGTTCTATTTATATAAAAAATGTTTAGTTTGTACTTTGGCTCAAGTAATATTCTCTTTATGTTAAGTTGAATCTGGTACTAGGGCAATTGTAATATCAAAAACAAAAAAACGAGGTAAAAAAAAGTGATTCTGTAAAAAGTTTTGGACATTTTTGTAGAAAAAACCATTGTTTGGCTATTTACCTTTTGCCGATGAGCTGCAAATATAAAATATTCGGCGAAAAAACTAGCCCCAATTGTGGGGAATTTATAAATTGCGATTTTACGGGCATTTATAGCAAAGATCATTATTTTAATTTATATTAATAATTTAAAAAAAAATTCATATTTTTTCAAAAGGTTTGTTTACAATCTTAAAAGATCACAATTGGATAATGAGATATATTAAAGGCCGTGGAGCAAATTAGAAAACTAAATTCCAGGTTAAATATGGCGACTGAAATTTTATCTGATTCAGATTCTGCAGTACTTTCTTTTTTTTTTTTTTTTTTGTTTGTAATTATTATTTTTAAGTTTTTAATTATAAAAATTTTCCCTGAAGAAGTCTTCCAATGCGAAGACCAAATATTGGAAATAAAATAATTATAAAATAAAGGATCTTTAGCTCAATAAAACAAAGACAAAAATTTATTCAAAAAGATCGAAGAAAAATAAGAAAATTTATAAAAACTAATGTATAAAATTAATGTAAAATCATAATACAGTAATTGATTGTGGTTTGTTTTTTAAATGAACTACAATTGTATTCAAAAATCAAATTTCTTCTACAAATGACCATTTTTTCAATTAACTACAACTCAAACAAATAAAAATATTTACAGCAGAAGTTCCCTGAGTGCGCTTTTAGCGACTTTGGGTGCGCTATCTGGTCCGCCATTTTGAATTTTAAATTTATAAATACAGAATAGAATTTAACGTTCTTATTTATTTCTGACAACTTATTTCGGACCAAATTGATGCACTTTCGAAAAATTTTTGCGGCCATATTGGATCCGCCATTTTGAACCATTGGTTTTTGTGTTAATTTTTGAAATCACCCACCTCCAAAAACTTTTGGTGCACAATTTCAGCTAACTAACCTAAAGGGAAAGACTTTTGACTAACTTCCGCGCGACGGAGTAAAAACTGAATTTTTTTTATATAAATATTTGGTCTTCAATGTTTGGTAACGTCATGATGCTTGTTAGGAAAAGACCCTAGGCACGTGTTCGATTACTAAGAATACAGAGTGGAGCTAAATTGATTATTAATAGGTTTTTTGTTAAAGCCCTGCCTATTCTGGAGGTTTTAGCTTTTCTAAAACTTCGGAGTCTGATGAGATCTTTAGCTGGATGGAAATACTAGTATCAACTTGAAAGCTCGTTATAATTAAAAAATATATATAAACAATATATATAAAAACAAAAAACTAATAAAACTGTAAAAAGTTTCTTTATGATCGGATGAATATTTCCTTTTTTTGCCGCCATATTTAATCTCCATTTTGAATTCGAAATTTTGAGTTTATTTTTAAATCATCCACCCCCAAAACTTCTCGGTACACAATTTCAGGCAGCTGCTACTACAAGAAAGACTTTTGGCTAAAAAACGTATGTTCTGGCCCTGTTGTGGAGTCCAAGCCCCCCTAGAGGAAAAAGTGTGTCACCATAATGTCAAACTTTAAGTAAGGGTCCGCCATCTAACGTTTTTTTTTCAACTAGTGCTTATTTCGTGAATGGTAACACTTAGCTCATGTCTGATTTGACAGATAATTAGTTTTATCCTTCCGCTGAACGAATATGGTTGTGTATACGCTTGAACATCGCTGGGAAATATTGCGACATTACTTTGAAAATCATGGTAATGGTGCAGAATGTGTGCGAAAATTGACATTTTTCTTCGAAAATGAGCAAGGAGTGGCCATTACTGTCAATGGCGATCGTTATCGGGCCATGTTGAACGATTTTTGTTCACAAAATTGAAGAGGAAGGATATTGGCAACATTTGGTTTCAACAGAACGGAACAGGAAGCCATTGGTGAAATACAGCTGCACACAATCGATAATGTGCTTAAAAATTGGACCCGATCGTGTAGGCTACTGCATGTCCAGCCGAGACAGCCATTTGAATGAAATTATTTTCCATTATTAGTAGTTTTTTTTTATAGCATTTTCAAAAAAAAAAAAGTTATTTGGCGGACCCTTTATTTATTTATTTATTGTCCTATATGTTAGAAATAAAACATGGAACAACTTTTTAAATTTGTTCTAATAGTGTCCGAAATAGGTATGACGAAATACTGCCAACGAAAACATAGTGCGTGCAAGCGAAAGTCTTGCGCTACATATTTATCGCACTACGAATTGAAAAAGGCCAGTGCATAATTTATATTTTGACAATTATGTTGAACAGAACTGTAAAAAAAAAATTTCGCGATTCATTTCCTCAACACAAACAAACAACAAAGTACATGGACCTAAACAGAAAAACATACTTAAATTTATATATATGTACGTTAGGGTGGATCGAACTTTAACTTTGGCGAATATTCGGTTGCCTCCGGGTTAGACAAATTAAAAACTATTTTTAAAACGCTTCAACAAAATAGGAATTATTTTAGATTTTTTAAATCGAAGTTTTTAATACTAAAATATTTATTAATTCTCACTCTAGAAAAAACTCAATGTGTAAATATGATGCTCGCCTCGTCGGAAGACGATTTTACCTAAAAGTGAGAACACCAAAAATGCTTTTCTTGATTATGTATTTGGGTTGCCTAAGATAAATTTTGCGACAAATATCAAAATCTTCGACCGAGAACTTTTTAAAAAAATTTGTTTTAAATTTACAAAAATTCAAATTTTTCAGTTATCTCTACTTCCAGATATTTTCAAGGGCAATGATATCGACAGATTTATCGAAGATGTGGATTTTTATCGCAAAATTATTCTGAGACAACCCAAACACATAATCAAGAAAAATATTTTTGGAGTTCACAGTTTTGGTTTAAAAAAAATTAAATTTTAAAAAACCAATGTTACACCCAGAAAAAATATTGGTTGGAATTCGGTCGAAACCATTAAAATTTATTTGAAAGGACGTTATTTTATTTGGAACTTTTAATAATCGATTATTAAAGCAAAAATACTATACTGAAATTTAAAAAGAACTAAAAAACAATCCTTTTATTCCATTATTGGTATTTCAAATCCACTTTTCAAATAAACATCGATTAGTAATTGTGTACGGCAATCAATTATTAAGTAATAATACAATAGAATTGGTACCATTTATCAAATTTTTAAAAAAATTGTTCATAATCAGAAGTGGTTACTGCAAATACGGTATTCGCAATCAAATATGCCACTAAATTTGAAGTTCAGTAGTACCAACCGAATTGTGAATTGCCTTGTTTAGAGAAGCAACTAATGATTTCTATTGGTAAACGAATTAGAGACAATTTTTGTTTTCCTAAGAAAATATTTAAATTCAAATTTAGCACTCAAAATTTATAAGTGTTTGTGGTGTAGTGGGTAGGGAGTTTGCCTTGTACTTCGAACTTCCGGGTTCAAATCTCGGAAAAGTCAACACAAAAAGTTATTTGTTATTAAATAAAATGTTTAAATGTTTAAATAGCAAATAAGGCAATGCAAATTAAAAGTAATTGTGGTGCAATCAGTAGAACAGAGGACTATTAATCTGAAGGCGCCTCGGATCAATACCAGAAAAATTAAAAAAGTTTTTAATAATATTTATTTGGAATGTAATATTAGGTTAGGCAACTGAATATTAGCTTTCACGACTAAAAATATAATTTAACATTACGATAGTTGCCGTAAACCGCCATAATTTGATTGGCAACAAATGCGGTGGCCACAACTGCGACTGTTTTCTGGGTGTAGCAATATATTTTATAGCTAAACACAAATTGTCTATCATGTGTCAATAACCAAATTCTTTCAAAGTCCCAGTTCGATCCACCCTTATGTACTTTTATATGCCATAGTTTTTGTGCTTGTGAAAATTTGTTTTGTTTTTAAAAATGTTGGCAAAAATATGGGTTTTAGAAAATGTTTTACTGTCATTTATATATTGTATAGTTAGTATTTTAACTATACGATAGTGTTCATTAATACTACAAACAAGTGACAGTATGAAAAGAACACTTGTAGTCAGAGATTTTAAAGAATTTAATCCTTAATTCGACTTATATAAATTCGATTTTAAATTGGGAAAAATAACAAATATTTTTGAGCAAATTTAGAAAAATGTAACTATTTTATACACCCAGAAAACAGTTTCAGTTGTGGCCACAGAATTTGTTGGCAATCGAATTCTGGCGGTTACGACAACTATCGTAATGTTTAAATTATATTTTTCGTCGTGGAAGCTAATATTCAATTGCCTAACCCAATATTACATTCCAAATAAATATTATTGCGTTCCACAAAATTTTATTGAAATTAAGAAACTTTTTTAATTTTTCTGGTATTGATCCGAGGCGCCTTCAGCTTAATAGTCCTCTGTCCTACTGATTGAATTATTTGCTATTTAAACATTTGAATATTTTATTTTAATTAAAAAAACTTTCTGTGTTTGGCTTTTCCGAGATTTGAACTGGAGTACAAGGCAAACTCTCTACACACTACACCACAAACACTTATAAATGTTGAATTCTAAATTTGAATTTAAATGATTGTTTATTAAAAACAAAACACTGTCTCAAATTCGTTTAACAAAACCAATCTTTAGTTGTTTCTATAAACAATGCAATCCACAATTCGGTTGGTAATACTGAAACCCTAATTTAGTTTCATATTTGATTGGGAAAACTGTATTTGCAGTAACCACTTTTGATTATCGACAATTTTTTTTTTTTTAAAAATTTGATAGATGGTACCAATTTTCTTGTATTATCATGAAATAAATGGTTGCTTCTACCCTACACAAGTACTAAACGAATTTTATTTGTAAAGTTGATTGGAAATACCAATAATTGGATAAAATGATTGCTTTTTTAAAGTTCTTTTTATCTCTTTTTAAATTCGAGTACAGTATTTTTGCTTTATTAATCGATTATTTGTAGTTCCAAATAAAGTAACGTCCTATCAAATACATTTTATTGATTTCGATAGAACTCAAGCCAATCCTTTTTCTAGGTGTATGTGTAAAAATTAAGAAATAAAGAAACATTTAAACATAATAGGCCCTTCACTGCATGTGGTTACATATCGCTCATTTACTTCAATACTGTCATAAGTCAAAAACTTTTATTTTTTCTTTAAAGTGGGTACAAAGGGTATATACTTAATAGAGAAACTGTGCTACTCACGGGTCTCTTGATAATTAGCGAATTCGCACACAACTACCACTAAGAGAAAAATACATTAAAACCCCTATTATAAAAAACGTGATTAAATAAATAGAGAAAAGGTCGAGGCAAAATCGTGTTTTTTGAGTTGTCAGTTTTGCAGTAATAATAACAAAAAATTTTACGGAATGCAGGGCCTTAATTTTTTTTTATTAAAGACGATAAAGCCATCCACATCTCTATTTTAATATTCAATAGCTTATGCGGCTGTTGACAACTAATTAGAAACGCTTTGTAATTTTCATTAAATGATTTAATTTTTATATAAAGATTTTTTCTTCATTTAATTCATCATATTTTTTTTTTAAATATATTAAAGACTTAGCAATTACAAAAAAAAAAAAAAATAACGTCAAATATTATCCAATGTTAAAATTTGTTCAAAAATTACACTGTTAAACACTACTAATGCATCGGAGACTTATCAATTGTGACAGATGTTAGGACGTAGATCACGAATATGAACACCTACTTTAGTATTAGCTACACTTTTCAAAATATTCGCGAATTTAACTTTTAGCAAAAATCAAGTTTTTTATTTTCTATTAATTCATATACCTGAATAAATTACGAATGACTTTTAAGATGGTTTTAAAGTATGGACTTTGAGCATTAAAAACCATATCCATTCATTGCGATTGGGTGAAAGATGTAGGATATCTTTGCACTTAAAGTGAGAACTTCACTTATTTTCCTTTTCTGTGAATATTCTAAAATCCCTTAATCAAATGTGCAAACTTTTAGCACATTATATTATTTTTTTTTTTCTACTTAATTAATTCCAGCGAAAGAACCATTGCTTTCGTATTAATATTTTCCGAAAATTCAATCTGAAGTTCAAAATTTTTGACTTTTTTTAAAATTAATTTTGTATGTTATGGGGGAAATAAATAAAAATACATTTTGATTTTTGCATCATTAAAAATCGTTATTTTTTAAGAAAACGAACTTCAATCAACTGAAACTTGGTTAGCATTGACTAGAAAACATGTGTTTAACATATTTCAATGTTTTTATCTGAATTTTATTAATTCAGATTTGTAACAGACTCCATATTTTTTAGGCATAACAATATATAATAAATAAATATTTTTTTTTCTGAACATATAAAGTGTGGCATTAGGGTAATAACTTTTTGCATTTTTTGCAAATATCAAATCTCCCCAGACAAAATCGTGGTAGGGCATGGACAAATATTAAGACACTGCGTTTTTAGTTTTTCGCTATCGTTAAAAAAGGGTACGCACCAAACGCGTTAAAACTTCGAATCAAACAAAGTTAAAAAAAAAACTTTTTTTGATGCCTCAACGTCTGACCATCACATCTATATAATTAAGGCATGCTGATTTCAATAGTAAAGTCCATTTTCGAGTCAATGGAATAGTTTTCTTCCAAGTTTGCTTACTTACATATGTATAAACCATATTTTAAAAAAAATTGTTATTAAAAAAATTTAAAAATATATATTAAAGGCATTTTAGAAATCGCTGTCGGTGCGTACGGTTTTTTTTACCAAATTGAACTGAAATAGTTTTTTTTATCATTAATACAATATTTGCCATTAGAAAACCCCTGGGGAGAATTTTGTCCAAAAAAAGTTATCACCCTAGTGTGCATACTATTCTGAAATCGAATTGTGTTCAACAAATTTTCGATTTATATATACTTTTCCCCAACAGGGCGTTTCTAAAGTTGCCACATTTTTAAGTAAAATTCAACTTTTACCCACTGTTAAAAATTGTGCACGCCTCCAGTTAGGTAGCGGTTCTAGATACTCGCTTTAAATGTAGAAATGTCAGCAAAAATGTAAAAAATCAAATTTTGGTTTTTTTTATTTTATTTTTAGGAATTGTGGGATTGCTTGTGGGATTGTAGTAGACCAAAATTACTCTATGAAAATACTATATATATATTTCCTAAAATATGCTCAGCGTTATCAAACTTTTGATCCCAATTTTGTATAAAATTCAATTATTTATTTTTCCTATAGTCAACTGTATAGTACGAATCGTTTTGAGCACTATTATGTAAAATTGTCCACTTTCGGGACACCCTAATGTATATTTTAAACTTAAAAAAGGTTTATGCTGAACTTTTTTGAAAATCCCAAAAAAGTAATATGTTTCTTAACCATTTTTTATGGACTTAATGCATATGGCAGAATGAGCATAAGATTTTTGAAATTCAGTATATTTTCATACAATCATATACAAATGTGTAACATGAAGTGCAATTTTAATGGACTAAAACTCGTATCGAACTATATTAGATTTATCAGTATGTATACTATTATATACAATTATATCAAGTCAAAATCCGGATACAAGCATATCTGGTTTCTATATATTTATATCTATTTGTATCAGTTTAGATATTTACTGATACAACTATATATAAAACTGATACAATCTAATACAATTCTATCGGGCCATAAATCGGATAAAATTGTACTGGGCATTTATCTAATTGCATCAAATTAGATCATAAATATAGTGTGACAATTATATGGGACCATATTTCGGATGAAATTTAATAAGACTACATATAGCGTCACATAGAAATTGATATGGCCCCAGATACATTTTTTTAATCGGGAAAATATTTTTTTTTAATGGGTTACTATCAAAATATATTACTTCTAGAGTTTCATGCAGTAGATTGTTAAATGAATTTTGCCAATTAATTTACTAAATCAATTAATTTAATTTATTAAAACATTAATTAAAATGTTTAAGAATTAATTAAATGAATTAATTCTTCGACAGTCTGCTTCTGGTAAAACTAGACTATTATTATTGCTAGATAAATGCTAATATAAACTGATGATGATGGTAATCGTAAATGTAATGATATTGATGATGATGAGGGTGTCTGTTTTTGTGACAATTATTTTTTTCTATCTATATTTTTTTTACTGCTATAATATCGGTCATTTCAGAAAAAATTATTTGTAGGGACTAGTTTAATTTTAGGTGTATTTTGTTTTAATAGCCTGATTGACCATTAGTGCGGCATTTTTTCTCAACTTTCGATTTTTATCAATTATTGTTTGCCGTAGGTGTATAAAGGTGCGAATTTGACAAAAATCGGATAGCTTTAAACCCGTCGCGCCCCCGCGAACAATGTTTTCGATTTTTGAAAATTTTTCTTAAACTGCTGCAATAAAAATAAAGGGTGTCCCAAGAAGAACGCAATTTTAAATCTGGCAACATTCGAAGTGTCATTGTTTGACATTTGAACAATTGTTATTGTTTGCTAGTAGAAGGTACGAGGTTAGTAAAAATGGAGCGCCCCATGCGCCCCAGCGACCATGGACAGCGAAGGGAGTTCGTTAATTGGGTATTGCAGAGTAAACACGTGCACAGTTATATCTGTTTATACCAGTTCTTTTATATTTTGGGTTTGAGTAGATATTGGTGGGTATTTTTTTGTTTCTGTTACAAGTAGGTAGTGGTGTGCTCTCAAGTAGATATACTAGGTAGTGAGTAAAAAGAGAACAAGAGAAATACACTGGTTGTATTTTTTTCCGATCAAACAAATAAAACTGTTATTTATGGTTATACCATAGATAAACATTGTATTTGTAACAATTCAAGAAAATGCTTATAAAAAGTTAAAAAGCGTGCACCTATGTAGTAAAATAAAAAATTTCACTACTGTGGGTAAAAATGATCTACAGCATATGAAATTGCTCAAAAAATAATTAAAAAATGTTTTAGAAAAAAAAGCATGCATAGTTATTAGAGTTCACTTTGAAAATTTGATTTTTGGTTATCATTAATTTTGTAAATTTTCATTTCTAATACATCTTTAAAAAGGTGTTGACCACCGCCTGGGATTTTAGTCAAAAATGAACCCTTTAACTGCACATTCTTATTTTTTTTTATAACATTCACTTCGAAAAAAGTCAAAAAAAATGGAAATTTGGGCGCCATGAAAATTATTTTTTTGATATGTCGTAGTGAATGTCGAAAATCGATGGCACAATATCGATTGCTAAACCTACCCACCCTAATGTACATATTTAAATTGTACCGACAATTTTGTTTTAAAAATAATAGCAATAGTACAATATGTTTAAAAAAAATAAAAAATAATAAATAAAAAATCGCCCATTTTTGTATTTTTTTTTTAAATTTTAGCGATTTTTTTATTTTTTGCGTTTTTTTGCCAATTTTGTCGATTTTTTTAGTTTTAGAAATTTGTGTCTATTTTTTCAATTGTAACGGTTTATTAAGCTTAGCGATTTTCCTTTAATTTTGGCAGTTTTATCTCCAAGTGTTTTGTTTTCAGTTTCGCAAATTTTTTCAAATTAGTGATTTTTTAATTTTTAAAGATTTTTTTTAAATTTTAGCGTTTTTTTTCAATTTTGTCGATTTTTTTCAATTTTAGCGATTGTTTTTACTTTATGACAATTTTTTTTAAATTTTAGCAATTTTTTCAGTTTTGGCGATTTTTTTTTAATTTTGGCGTTTTTTTCAATTTCAGTGATTTTTTTTTTTTGCAATTTTATTGAGTTTTTTTATTTTTGGCAATTTTTTTTTTAGGGATAATTTCTTTTAGTTAGCGCTATTTTAGCGTTTTTTTTTTTTTCATTTTTGGCGATTTTTCCAATTTTAGTATCTTTTTCATTTTAAAACGATTTTTTCAGTCTTAGCGATTTTTTCAGTTTGGCAGATTTTTTTTTAAATTTTGGACGATTTTTTTTTTTTAAATTTTAGCAATTTTTAACGTTGGTTTTAAAT
This sequence comes from Delia radicum, assembly GCA_021234595.1. NCBI lineage: Eukaryota > Metazoa > Arthropoda > Insecta > Diptera > Anthomyiidae > Delia > Delia radicum. The sequence continues at coordinate 200,599,426 of CM037851.1, read as the reverse complement.
TTTAGCAATTTTTTTTAGTTTGGTCGATTTTTTTATTTGTTTTTAATTTCTGGCGATTTTTTTATTTTGGTTGATTTTTTGCAATTTTGGAATTTTTTTTTTAATTTTAAGCGTTTTTTTTTTTTTATTTTTTGGCTATTTTTTTCCATTGTAGTGTCTTTTGTGTACATTAGCCACCAATTTTTATTTTATTTCACATATTGATCATTTTTAAATACAAAATTCACTAAAGTTGTTTGTAAAATATATGTTGTACCTCAGTTATTTAAAAATACATGTAGTACTACAGTTATTTGAGAACAAAAAACAAATACAAACAAATATTTCATGCAAAACCACAAATATCTGTTATTGGTTTATGAGTTGGGTTAGTGTGCATGTGTAAACCATACCCTATCAGTTACACTCATTCACTTATTTATAACATAATTTAACATGCATGTATCTGTTTTATTTGTTTTGCTAATACAAACAGTTCTACTGATGCACGTCTTTATTGCAGAGACAACATGAAAATGCTGATTTTGCCGATAAATCATCTTCAGTGACGAGGCCCATTTTCATCTTGATGGCTTCGTCAATAGGCAGAATTGTCGCATTTGGGGTGAGGAAAATCCTCGAGTGATTCACGAGAAGCAAATGCATCCTCAACGTGTCACTGTGTGGTGTGGGTTTTTGGGCTGGAGGAATCATTGGACCTTTTTTTATGAAAATGAGGCAGGTCAAGCGCAAACAGTCAATGGTGTTCGGTATCGTGAAATGATAACCAGTTCTTTCTTGCCTAGAATTGAAGAAATGAATGTGGAGGGCATGTGGTTCCAACAAGACGGCGCCACATGTCATACAGCCAGAGAAAACAATTCAATTGCTGCATCAGTCATTTCCCGGTCGTGTTATTTCGCGTTTTGGAGATCAGAATTGGCCGCCTAGATCGTGCGATTTAACACCATTAAATTTTTTTCTTTGGGGTTTTTTGAAGTCGATGGTTTACGCGAATAAGCCGACGACGACTCAAGCCTTAAAAGAGGAAATTGGACGCTGCATTAATGAAATACCGCAGCATTCATGCAAAATGGTCATTGAAAATTTCATTAAAGATCGCGTGCATGCCAGCAAAGCCGCGTCGGCCATCTGCACGATATATTGTTCCATACATAACCTCATTCTGTCTACTTTACGATATAATAAAATTTCACGATTTTTTTTTAAATATCTGTGTTTTATTTAAAATTTAAAAATTGCGCTCTTCTTGGGACACCCTTTATGTCTTGCTACACATAATTTTTAATGAATTTTGGAATACTATTCACAGATATGTAAAAAAATTTAAATTCGGACTAACGGGTTTCAAGCTATTGCGACTTAATTTTTTTTCCTAAAAATTTAGTTTTTTTCCTCCATTGTATAAATTTTTTAAAAATTATCCAACATTTTTTTATTTCTGCACTAGCAAAGTAAAAAAAAAATACTTTTTATATGAGCATAATCATGTCAATATTGATTAAAGGATAACTTGTAAATTTACCTAAAAATATCTCGAAAACACAGAAATTTACATAGTAAAATTGTTACGCTTTTCAATTATATACACATTATTATTTAAGGAATATTCACTTTAACTTTCGATTTTCATTAATTGATGTTTTGTTAGTTATAGCCAGGGCCTAGCCAGATGATTTCACGTACACTCAAAGAAAAAAGTTATTAAAGTCAGCAAAATTTTAGTCAGGAGGGTGCTTGCACAATAATTGCTAATAACAGTAAAATCTTTTGCTGACAATTAGCGAGCTGATTTTGAGCACCAAAATTAGTAGATTCAGCAAAAGTTTTGCCAACAATTAGTTTTTTTCAAAATTTAAAAATCCTTGCTAAAAGTTAATAAAATTATTGCTAAATATTAGTAGACTGAAAAAAAAACTCAAAATTGTAGAAAACTTATACTTTAGTTAATCTTTTTGCTGAAAATCTTAATTTTTTTTTGTTATTTTTTTAAAAATAATTTACAATAAGTTATTAGGGAAAATAAAACGATTTTTTTTTGGCTTTTGTTGCCAAATATTGTGCCTGTAGCGATGTGTCGGAATTTTCTTTTGTGTGTGAGAATTTTCCGACTGCCTTCAGGTATTTTGTAGAAAACTTTGCAAATTGTTCCTGCCTGCTCTGTCTGTTCCTGTTTATGCTCATGTGATGGTTGTATGCCTATTTATCCATTGTTCCAGTTTAATTAATTATATTCCTGCCTGTCTCTTCCGGTTTTTCTCCTGTGCGTTTCTGCTTTGGCTCCTGTGCTTGTTTGTCTGTCTATTTGATGTGTTCCATCTTTTGCGCCTGGCTGTTTGTTTACACTAAAAAAAAAAGTTTGTAAAGTCAGCAAAAAATTTTGCTGAGTCAGCAATTGCTAATGTCAGCAAAATCTTTCTCTGAAATTCAGCGAGCTGATTTTTAGCAACAAAATTAGTAGATTCAGCAAAAGTTTTGCTAACACTTAGTGGATTAGAAATACAAAAGCCTTGCTAAAAATGAATAAATTTTTTGCTGAATTTTAGTAGACTGAAAAAAATGCAAAAAATTTGTAAAAAAAATTGTAATTTAGTTAATTTATTTGCTGAAAATCATAAAACATATTTTTGTGATTCTTTTAAAAATAACTTACAATAATTACGAAATATAATAATTTTCAATTTCCCACATTGACGACATGAATCAATTTAATATCTGAAAATATATAGAAATAATTATATGTCTATAACATAAACAAAAATTTTCTTTCAACTACTTACATCAATGGTTGTCTAAATGAAAAAAAAAAGAAACGAAACGAAAAAACAACCCTTTTTTTGCAATAAGAAAAAGCAACCATAAAAATTTACCTAAGATGTGTGTATTTGTCTTTCGCTTTACTCTGTCTACATGTCTGTATATGTTTGTTTGCAATTTGACCACACTAGATTATTAATCTATAAACATTTAGTTTAGAAATACATATTAAATTTAAATATTTTATTTTGTCTTTTATTTAATTAAAAGACAATCATTTTCACAAGCCGGTGACGACACAAAATTTAAGTTGTTTTATGTATAAAAAACAGATACAAAATCTTCCATGGTTGATTTTGCTATATGTCTTATTAGAGTTGTACTTTTTAGTATCATTTTCCTCTTCTCTACTACATCTTGACATTGCCGCGACATCTGCTTCATTCTGCGTATATCTTTCAATCTGGTTGTCGTCCACACTATTAATGTGCTTATCAGCACAATTTTTTTTAGCAAAATTAATTAGTAAAACATTAGTATAATATTAGTAAAGCAATAGTATAAAACAGTTAAGTGCTGAATAAGTATAACAAAAATTTTAGCTGAAAACACGATTTTAGCAAAAAATTTGCTAAAAAATAGTATACCTGATTTACAAGACGTTTTTACTAACTTTTCTACTGACTTATTTTTTTTGGGTGTACTCCTAATTGTCAATAACTCATCATTTAATTTAATTTATTTTATTTATTTTATTTGTGTTATTTTATTTCCTATATGTAAATTTGCTTGTTTTGTTATTGTCTGTGTTGGTTTTATGTTGTTCTTCTATTTGATTGTAATCTTGTGTTTGTCCTTTATTGTCTATACATGTTTTTTTATTTTTTATTTTTAAATTTTTATTTTTAATTTTTTTTATTTTTAATTTATATTTTTATATAAGTATATAAAATTTGTATTTTTGCCTAAAATTAATTTATTCTTATTTTTTATTCTTTATTTAGCACTTAACAAAGAAGATTTTAATTAATAATTGATAATTTGCTAATAATAAATCATATAAAGTAAAGTGTTATTTTATTTTGGTATTTTCCATTTCCCAAGTAAAAAGCTATTGGTTTATTGCAAAATATATATTTTGTCATAAAACATATAAATTATATCTTAAATATGTATATTAATATATCTTGCTTTATATTGCACTTTATATAGTGCAATATGTAAAAATATATAATGACATATCGATCTATATATGATTACATATGTCACATGTAATTGCAAATGTTTGTATACAATTGTATCTAATTGGATATAAATTTATTACATTATATATAATGTGATACATTTAAATGCATTTACATTTAATCTCACCTCTTAACGAGTTGAGCCACGGTCGACACAGCGATGACTGTGGCTAAGTGGAGTTTTTGTCACACTACGTACACACAAGTATTGTTTCGATCAGAAGAGACAGAATTAACTAATACCAATGCACAATTCATTTCTCAACTAGAATGCTTTTTCTTCTTAATCCTATCTCTTTTTCACAAGTAATTATCACGTTTTTTGATGCGCTTTATTCACATACAATAGTTGGATACCAAGTGTAGGTTAGAGATTGAGTTGCCGTTAAACAAGGACAATCGTAATTAATTTTTAATTAATTACTGTAGAATATTACTTTAGTTAGTCTCTTTACAGGAAGAAGAAGAAAACATTTTTATTGAAAAAATTTTACGGACACAAGGGATACACCAGACTGCCTTAGTTAAGAGGTGCGATTACGATGCATAGCTTGATGCTAAGGCAGTGAGTTCGAATACCAGTACGACACAAAAAAAAAGTAAAAAAAGTTTTTCATATAGAGCAAATTAACAATATGAAATACTTTGTTCAATTGACACATAAATTAACCACTGACGAGTCGCAGGAGGGGGACGAAATTGCGGCAGTCTGGTGTATCCCCCTGTGTCCGTAAAATGTTTCAATAAAAATGTTTTCTTCTTCTTCCTGTAATGAGATTAACTAAAGTAATATTTCTACAGTAATTAATATAAAAATTAATTACGATTGTCATTATCTGACGGTTGCAAAACACTTTCTAACAAAAGAAAAAATACTAAAATTGTGTTAATACTTTTTGAAAGCGTTTTAAAATTTATAGTGCATATTTTGCGATTTTTAACAGGATCAAAGAATATTTTTTTTTGTAGACGGATTTTAAAATTTTTAATTTGCATAAAAATAGTACAAAAGTAAATTCAAAAATTAATTAATTAAAAATATCGTTGTTTTTTATAAAAAAAAATGGCAAATATTTGAAAATATCACGATATCAGTTTTGATTCTGATATTTGAAATGTTAAAGTAAGAAATGAATTACAAATAATTATACAAATGCAGTTGCCAAATATGAGTATTAATATCTCAATTTTTTTTTATTGTGTCCTTTCTCATGTGACATTATATAATAAATAACTTAATACCATTATACGTTTTCTTATATTTCTTGGGGATGAAAAAAACGAAGAAAGAAAGAAAAAAACTGTAGAGATATAAATGGTAGTATCTTGTGATAAGTGCTTAAACCACATTCTATAAACATTTTTTACGTCCATAACAATGTTGATAAAATTGTCGATAATGTTTTTTAACATCGATTTAAATGGCTTTATTCACAGTTATTTTGTTGTTGTTGTGTTTGGTTTTGCCATATTAATTAACCCTTTGACAGAAAAACATTTTTCATAAAAATTTTAACTGATTTTTTTCTTTTCTTATTTCTTTTTTAATGATGATGTCACAGGAAATTGGCTTTCTCTATTTAATTCTTGCCACGCAATTCTCCTGTCAAAAATAACTGCCCATTGACGATCACACAGGCCAAAGAGATTTTTATTTTTAGTGATCTGAAAACTTGATAATAGTTATGCCTCCTTAATGCTCTTCATTTTTCTTATCCAATAAAGTTGTTTTTATTCCTTGAATAAATACTTCTTTTAAAATAACTTTAAGGAGACTTCAGGGTAAAGTGTGACCAGATAGAGTCTCACGGACCACTACATTTTTGTTGCTCCAAATCTGCACTACACGCAAAGAAAACCATGGTCGAGGTAACCATATTCGAAGAGCATTATACATTTTTGGATTTATGATTGTGACAACCATGTTACTATGGTTGTGACAGTGACAACCATACTCTTATCTGGTTCTGCATCATAATTAGATTACAATTTCAAGATTCCAAATAGATCCTAATATTATCATATTATGGTTTTGGAAATTTTTATGAATTATCATAATATGATCCTACAGTATTCTGGCAGCATTCTGTTGAAGCTGGATTAAAAGTTATTAATTTTTTTTAATAGTACAAATGTATATTTATTTCATAATTTACACATTTAAATAAACTAAGGTTTAAAATAATTAAGAAATCAAATTGTCTTAGCGCTGAAGAATAAGCGTTGTGAAATATTTTGTCAGCTAGACGATCTATACATGTGATTACAGCCATAAAGCGCGCATATAAAAATATATTTTTTAAAATACAATTTCACAATACATAACATATGATCAAACCATGTTTGCAGCAATCATAATATATGCATTTATAACCATATTATAGTCCTTGTTATCATAATATGATCATGGAAAATAATTTCGTCATCACTTATTACCATATTATGATTATTTAGTACTACAGACTTAAAGCATGTGCATTTTGGTTACATTTTTCTTTCATATTTCTTAATTTTTTTTTCTTTAACAATATTTTTTTTGCGTGAGTTCTAACAAAAATTAAAGTTTAACAAAATAAAAATAAATCAATTTTTTAATTTGACACACATTTATGTACATATAATAAACAATAACTTTATTTAAAGGGTGCGTGACAATTTAACTTTTGCCACTTCCAGTGCAGACCTTTGAGACTACAAACTTAATGCTTCGTTCACAAAACAAATCACCATTACAATAATGGGAAATTACTCCCCCCCCCCCCCCCCCCCCCCACCAAAATTATATTTTTCAATACAAAAATGTAAAACAGATTAAAAAATTGGTTTAAAAATACTCTAAGTATCCCCCCAACCAAACCTTTTCCTGAATCCGTGCCTGGTTGGGGCTGACTGCTTCTTACCATTCTTTTCACAAAATCTTAAGTAAAAAATTACACAAAAAGACGAAGACGCTCATAAAATTACAGACTGATCTTCTTATCGTTGGCTCAACTATAATATGGCTGTGTAGATTGAGAGAGGGGAATATGATAATAAATTCTATATTCTGAGTGTAATATAATAAACGAAAAAAGAGAAACTTTTACTAAAACATGATTAAAGTAACAATTTTATTGGTGAAATATGATTAATACAATAATAATTTAATTGAAACAACATTTGTGGTTGTAGGAAACATAGTTTTGTGGCCGAAATCATATTGCAACTATATTTTTTCTCTGCGTATATAAATATTTTCTAGGATATTTACTCTGTCTTTTACATGGAAAATTGAATTATTTTTGCCAAAAGCCAATTTAGCAGACATTCTTTCTTGTGGTTGTCAAAGGGTTAATACATATACATGGTAAACCGAAACATACATTCTGATACACACATTTCATATATACACTACCAATAAATGTTTAACTATAATGTTAAATGTTTTATATTTCGGTTCTTACAACGATACGAGAAAAGCATTCACACTCATATTTACAATTGTATTTCCTTCAATTTATTGGTATATTATGTTTATCAAGTCATTTGCAACAATTTGAAACTACACAGAAAAAACTAAACCGAGTTTAAATTAAAATATTTGTTTATTCAATTCAAAGTTTAATTAAATTCGGTCCTATTAAGGAAATCATAGTATCGATTAAAATTATGAGTGACTATTTAATTGATTTTATTTTCCATAAAAATTTTAATCATATGAGTCACATTTTATTTTTAGATTGTTTATTTTTAGTTTGTTTAACCGATATGACTTTTGCAGGACCTCTATACTCTGGGCACTTGCAATAAGTGTTTAAGCAAGATTTCTATCAAGTATTTATCAATGGATGCCTAGAAAAAAGGAAAAATCCATAAACAGTATATGTAGCTTATCAAGTTTTTCCAATAAGCTCTTCATATCTATTAAAAATTTAATTAAATATTGTTTTTGATTTCAAGCTAATTTTTAGCAGATAATATCAAAATTTTAATTAAAATTTGCAAAAAGAATGGAGTAATTTAAAAAGTTACTTTAGTTTGGTGATTTAAATAATAAATGTATAGGATTAACACTACAAGGCACGAATACTGTTAATGAAGGTCGTAGTGGACCAGAAAATGCTAGTTCAAATGTTCATGCTTGTGTCTAACAACTTTTTCTGTGTTTTTTCTCTATTCAAGATAAATTACAAAAAATAAATTATAATTGTGCACCCAGCTAGGCTAGTTGGTAGAGTGCTAGCTTATAAGTGCGGAGGCCGTGTGTTCGATTCCCACCAGAGGCACTAGACTGTTTTCGCTACAACGAGCCGAAAGCCAACGTATGTAGTGTTCGGTTAGTGTAATACTATATAATTTGAAATATTATTATTATACTATGCTCCACAGAAAATTCACTCGTCAAATGGCCTAGTGTAGGCTGT